>JABSTQ010006536.1:0-18414 GCA_013358835.2 Ixodes persulcatus | reverse complement strand
GACAAAAACAAAACCTCTTTTGGCAGCAAAGAAAAAGTAATGCTAGTAGAAGGCAGGGATTTATTCTTTCGTCTGTAGAGATTGTTCCCAACAAATTACAAGAAACTTGATGGCGGCAAATGCATGTTTTGGAAGCTTGCTCCAGCCTTTGCACAGCCGCACGAAGCCAATGTGCAGCTTACTCCGTTTTCTAGACTGTCTTCTCGATCTCGACTTGCGAGCCTGCTTGCTACTGATGTCACGGCACTGTAAAGCACGGTTATATTTTAATGTTCTTTTTCACGTTACTTTCGTTTGTTGATTTCACAATAGCTATTCAGAATTTAGCGATACAAAATAACGTTCTGGAAAAGGTAAAGGCTGGGTATTCAGAAAATAGAATTAGTTTGGATAGCTCACAAAATCGCCCTGTACCCCTTTGGTACTCTGGCAAGGGCCATTTTCCTGAGCTTGCATGAAGATGGTTATGACTAGTGCCAGTGAGCTGCATGACGGATTTATGACATGTACAACTGGTGTACTGCTTTAAAATCATTCTCATAGATACTCTGTACTCATTGTCCCAGTTGTCTGGCTTCAAGTAGTTATAATTAGTTTCAATATCAAGATGCCAAACATGACTAAAGCACTGTATATTGCTACAGTAAGGTACAAAACAAGTATGTCTCAAGGTTGATAATTATTTTGCCAAAAAATTAAAAAAATAGAGTGGGCCTACCTCTGGTCCTTAAACCTCCAGGGTGGTCCTCGAAAGTTGGAAATTGACATCGAATTGCAACCTTTCATGTCTTATCTTGGTCGTCTGCCATAACCGCCCTGGTATATCTTGGACACTTCTGGAGCTCATCATAACTGTTGCCACTATCTCGAGAACAAGCTCAACATTGTGTGGTCTCCAAGCCTCCGCCCTGTAGATTGTCACAATTATCTTCAGCTTTCCCTCGAAGTACCCCTCCTTATCAGTTGATTCCATAGCTCCCTGGGAGACACTGTAGATTTGTTACGACTGGTGCCTCAAAGATTGCACAGCGTTACTTTAGTGGTCAGAGTACTTGGTGTTGTATGGTAATTAACTTAGTTGAAGGAGGAGCCCGACAATCGCCTCGGATGACTTTCAGTCCACATTCCTCAACATTTGAGTCTTGAAGTGACAGTGACAGTGACAGCAAATGTAGCACACACAAAAACCTTGGAGAAACTAATTTTTACTTCTAGATATAGTGCTATCTAGACTAGGCTAGCCTTTTTGGTGTAATTGAAAGTGTGATATGAAGTAAAACTGATATATTTTGATCCTCATCATTTCTAATTTTTCTAGGGAGCCCCTCACTGCAGTCCAAAGTCAATGCACGTCTCCTGAGTATCCGGCCTCCACACAGCTTGTCACAACTGCCCAGTCACTGCGAGATCGAAGTTACTGGAAGGCAAATGAATGGAGGAAGTGGCTTTTCTACTACTGCCTGTCATCAACCTTAGGCAATCTTCATCTAAAACCTTGGAAACATTTTTGTATGTTCGTGCAAGCTACCTTCTCTTTGCTTTTCGAGGAATTCACACCAGCCAAGCTTCAGCATGCAGGTAATTTGATAATATTTGCTTGCATGAGAACTTCCTTGCTGTTTCAAAATATATGAAAGGCACATGATATCTTTTCTGGAAAATAGTCTTCATACTTACTGTTCACCGCTATACCATTTTTATGTCGAAGTGCAATCTACCATAATATACCGATATAGCCCGGCCCCAACCGGGAGCACATTACATGAACATAGGGGTGGGCTAACTTTCAGTGTTGAAAGGTTAATTCAACTTTAGCCATTAAACAATAAAAAATCATGCTACAAATCAGGATGGGCTATCCTTTGGGGATCGGTCATCTCTCTGCATATTACGGTAGATACATACCTCCGGTACTTTTCATAACGATTACTGTATCTTAGGTACTTTTAGATGTAATTTTTTACAACTCTGGTGGTGTCCAACCAGACATGCGAAGAGCATGAACACTTCCTTACTTGTACAACGTCATCGGGCTACTTGCCTCGTGCACTGGTGTATGTGACACAGCTGGAACAGGTTTTATTTGATCACACCTCATAAAAGTAAGAAAATATATTTCCAAGACTGATAATGAGGCAGTTCAAGCAGACGTGCAATTGAAACCCGAGTTCTGTTTCACAGTATGAAGCACTCAGCCTTTGTGTACATAGCACGAAAGTTTGCAGACTGCTCCGAGTGCAAATTAAATTGATTTTTCACAGGTCCTCGGTATGCAGACAAGACTTTTACCCTGCAGCCACATCCTCAACTTAAGTCTTAGAATCACCACAATGAGGTTCAACTTAATCTTATTCCTGAGCTAAGGCAATGCGCTCAAAATTGGCTTTCAAAATGAGAAGAGATAGCAGTGACAACAAAAATGAATCCTTTTCTTGAAAACATAATTTTACTAGACAATCCCTTTAAATGGCTAGCAATGGTGAGGGTAGTTTGAACTGGTACTTTTTGTATTGACTCTTTGCAGATCAAGTATGTAGACAGCCAGGACAAGCTTACCCAAGCTGTCAAGGACCTCCAGGAGACCGGCCACCAACAGTACATTGCATGTGTGGAGGCATTCTTGCAGCAGCAGGAGTGGGTGCTCTTGTTCCGTGCTGAGTTGACGACACGTGGGCACAATACAAACAACTTCACCGAGGCAACCATACGGATCCTAAAAGACATTGTCCTGTCACGCACAAAGGCGTTCAATGCCGTGGCCCTTGTGGAGTCTGTTGCAGAGATTTGGGAGGCATACTTCAGGGCAAGGATCCTGAGGCACGCCAACAACCGTGTCCCAGCACACCAACTCCTGTACGACAACATCCTCAAGAAAATGCCCGAAGAATCTGCGGAAGCAATCACTCCACTTGGGAACAGTTGCAACTTCGTGCCGAGCTTTAAGAAGAATGGCGAGGCCTATGACGTCTGTGCAGACATTGGCATGTGCACATGCCCAGCGGGAAATGCCGGTGCTTTTTGCAAACATCAGGCACTAGTGCACAAGTGTTTTGGAGGGACTTTTCCGAATTGCCTGCACTCACAACTGAGGACCGCCATGAGCTCGGGAGGCTTGCCCTATGGAAAGACTGCCCTGGCAAGAAATTCTTCGCGGACTTCGGCGATTCCAGCAAAGTGCCTGCTACAAGTGCCAGCGAGCTTCAGGAGCCGGTCACTGCCTCAACAGACCCCCAAGGGGAAATGTCTGGAGCCTGTCCAAGCCATGAAGAGGAGCCACAAGCCTCATCATCAGTGCTGCTGCTTGAAACGGTGTCCTCCACCTCGGGCCTCCAGCACCAAAACACAGAGGCTTGTGCCAGATTACAAAGCTCCATGGCGCAACGCATCTCGTGTGGGTGATCACAGAGTGAGGAACACGCTAAAGGGCATTCATTAGTGCATCAGGTCAGACAAACCCCCTTCCTTTTCCTTTCTTCCCTGTAAAGAAGCACATTTCTAGGTCGCACGAGTATAGTACAGCCTCATTGATGTTTTTCACGGGAGCGTGGGAAAAAACTTCTCATGCAGGAGAACAGAAATATTGAATATTTTGGGGGAAATTTGAATGTTTGCCTTGGCATTGTCTTTGTCATCAATTTTCGCAGTGCCCATTCTCGATTTAGAGAAACTAAACGGCATACTGGGAAGAGTAAAGGCCAGTATTAAAAAAGTGTACTTGGGTTGGTTATCTTGAAAAATTGGCGGAATGCCCCTTTACGTCTGGCACCAAATTGGGGTCCCTACGCCCTGAGGTGAATAGCGTGAAGCATGAACGCTTTCATCACAAATTGCATAAAGTGATTGTCGACAAGGTCATAGCCACTGTTCAAGGGTTGTTACAGATGCACCAATTGTGCCATAATAATACATACACAATTTTCTGCTCCGAAATCAAGGAATTGAGCGAACACACACATATTAAAGAACCTCAAGGACTATGCCAGTTCACGTTGACACTACCTTTAGCGGGGCTTGGGATCTTGTTTGACAACAGGCACTTGGCTGCCAATCACATGCAGGGGCTGCTCACACAGCTAACTAGTGTAATTTCCGAATGTGTGAGAGTCAGTCTCTTTTGAAAAAGAGATTGAATGAAATCGGTTGGAATCTCTGCGCATTATCATACTTCCAATGGTCCAAAAAAAGTAGTCCGCAAAAAAAAAAAGTGCATGTTTTCTTGTTGTTAGATTATTAGGTGGTTTTTTAGTCTGGAAATTCAAATATATATTAGCTGACACTTACTACATAATATAAGAACAGAAATAAGCTTCTTCAAAAACCTCTGCAGTGCACCTTTAAAGACCATGAACAATCTTTCATTGAAGTGGTCACATACTAGTGTGGAGTGCCGACGCTGGTTCGGGAACTGAAGAAGCAGATGGGCAAGAAGCACTAATGTCTCCCAATTCATGCCCCTTCATTTTTAAAGGGAGTTTGTTTCTAAAATAAAACATTTCTGTGTGTACTTATTCATGTTTTGGTTCTCTACAGGACAGTTATTTTAATCTTGTAATGTGAAGTTGTAATGAATACTTAACACTTCAAATATGTACAGGTCCCTCAAAGTAAAACGGAGCGCCGGAGCGGCGACCGAACTTCATCGCTGCGCTATCTATCTGCACCGACTGGAACTGATACGTGCCGTCTGCGCATGCGCGCGTGCCGTTCGCGGTGTCCTTCGATTTTCTTGTTTGATCCTCGCATTATCGGAGTCTCGAGCTGCCAAGCGCTGTTCCGATAAACACCGCTAGGTGTTCGGCCCGCACGGGGAGAAAACGCTGAGGGTAATGGGACAGGGAAGCGAGTGTTGTCGATGAGCACCGCCCCCTGTGCTATCAGGTGGCGTTTTTAGGAAGAGCGTTGCGCCGCTCGAGCCACCGATAACGTGCGGGTTGGAAGATGAAAACGGAGGCCCCCGCAGAAGGCACGTTCGCATGCGCAGATGTAGCCTATGAGTTCCAGCCGGCGCTGCTAGATAGCGTGGCGATGCAGTTCGGTCGCCGCTCCGGCGCTCCGTTTTACTTTGAGGGGACCTGTACAGTCAGCACGGAATGAAACCCGAACGCCGGAACGCGTGGCCATCGACACAGGCTGCTCCACCTGGGGGACCCGTGAGAACTAATGAAAATGCGCCGGGCTGCGAGGGTGCGATTCCTACTA
Source organism: Ixodes persulcatus (assembly GCA_013358835.2). NCBI lineage: Eukaryota > Metazoa > Arthropoda > Arachnida > Ixodida > Ixodidae > Ixodes > Ixodes persulcatus. The sequence continues at coordinate 13,215 of JABSTQ010006536.1, read as the reverse complement.
AGATGTGCTCGACCCTCGCACGGCGCATTTGGGACTTCCACGTTTCGTTGGTGGCGCACTGTAATCGCCGTCACTAGGGGTGCTTTTGTGTCGCCGCATTGTCGCCCGGTCGACACCTGCGGCTTGCGCGCGGCGCGAGAAGGTCGATGCTAGGAACAACAGCAAGGTGCTTGTGCACGCACCAGCGGAGCACGCAGGTGTTTCCCCAGGAATTGAAATTAGGGGGGATGTCTAAATTTTTAGAGGGGGATGGGGGGGGGGGGGAGGGGGGAGGAGGGGAGGGAGAGAGAGAAGGGGAGGGAGGGGGTCATTGAGAGTTGAGGAGTTGCTGTGAATTAGGGGGTGCCTTCGGAAAAACAAGGGGGGAGTACATCCCTGTAGGGGGGGTGTAGGGAAATCACTGGGAGCACACCCATGGTGTCTTCTCCTGGCGTGCGCAGTTTTTATTGTTTGTTATACGTATCATAATTTTATAATTAGCAGTACTTATAGCAAAACAGCGCGACATACGAGACAGAAGAACAAGTTGGGACATATGACGAGTACTGACACCCAACTAAAGGTTGGTACTACAAATATTTAGTATATAATATATGAGCACATCCATGCATCCACCCCCAGAGCTCGTCCATTAACCTCTCTTGTTCTTCAGGCTCGTATGCCTCGCTGCGAATGCCATAATGCAGGTCTACTACCTCACGCACTCAGCAAACATTTTCCTTAATTGTAGCGACTTGAGCCTTGAACAATACGTCACTCTGTGCAGATTTTGGTCCGATCTGTCCGGCACACCCATTAATTATCAATTTGTATATCAGATGCCCAGCGATATCTCTTCAGCGCTGTCATTAATTATCCCTTTGTGTATCGCAAGGGCGAAATGAAAGTTGAAACATCTCGTGCACAGAAGACCCATAGTGCTTGATGACGTGTCACCGGAACCACGCGGAGACTCCGGTGAACAACGTGGCACACGGGTTTCTGAGAAATAGTGAAACCTCAAAGATGCAAAATAAAATTTGTTTATTGGCAGAACCATACTCTTTATGAAAAAAAAAAAAAAAAAAAAGCTGCAAGAGATTGACGCAGATGCCTCCGTTTTTATAAGCAATGTGCACGTTTTCGCGCGCGGTTATCACTCGATTGTTATAAAAAAGTGAAAAATTGCTCGCTGGCGCTCTCTTCGGTAACCACCGATATGCCAGGCGTATCAATTCTGGAGCGAAACAAATTTATCACCCTGTCTGAGTGACGGTGCTTACAGCGCGCCACCGGCGAAACGCAGAAGTCCCAGACGTGCCGCGCGAGGGTCGAGCACATCTTAGTAGGACCCGCAGCTTCGCACCCCGGCGCATTTTAATTAGTTCTTAGGGGCCCTCTAGGTGAAGCAGCCTGTGTCGATGGCCACGCGTTCCGGCGTTCGGGTTTCATTCCGTGCTGATCGTAGATTCCTTGCTTAAACTCTTGCATTTATTGCATATTAGCTAAACTGCTCTCTTAAAAACAATGTCACAGTTACTCCTTGGCTGCGGTAAAAAAATTCCGGCTCCAAATAGTGGATTCTTGCAATTCTAAGTTGTTAAAAAATGCCAACTTTTCTGCTCCTAAGCTGCTCCGAAATGTAAATTTTTCTGCTCCAAAACCTAAAGTAGCTGTCCCACCCCTGACTGCTGTTAATAGTGAAAGAGTCGTTGAAACTAGGACTGCCGGCAATGATTGACCGACACTATTGGTTGAGATAATTATATGTTTACTAACTTCCTGTGAAGATATTGAATCCATCCAGAGAAAGCGAGGAATAAAAGAAAAAAAAAAAAAAAAGAGCATGAAAAGGGCTGCTGCAGATCGAGATTTTTAATCCTGAAATCTTGAAAACAACCACTTTCAAAGCAACAGGAGGTTTTTGACTAACAAAGCAACCATAAGGGAAGCATGAAAGACAAATAAATAGCAATGAAAAAGCATGATCTTAGCGACACGAGGCCAAACCGTCTGTCACAACTCCTAGACTCTCAGCTGCGCGGCATGCTACACAAAACAGTTTGGGACATATCCACACAGTCTGTGCTAAGCATTTTTACACCAGAAATCAGAATTGCAGCACAAAACGTTTATATATATATAAACTGGCAAAAATGATAAAACTAGCGACAATCTTGTTTTTCTCGGTTTGGCTTAGCATTGTCAGTGAATGACGAGCATTTAAATAAAATGGGGACCGGGAAATACTATTTGTGTTATTTTCCGCAAGCACATTTACGGGTGGCTGTCATCCTGTTGTAATTTTTTTCACTTTCTACCCGCTGGCACTTTGCAGTAGTCCATTTTCAGCAACAGCGCACGTGAATAAAGGTACACAGTAAAGATGGCGGAGTGTACCCCGTGTTGAGCGCAGTGTGACTGGGTGTTCTTCAACTGTCGGAGAATAAGTTGGCAAAAATGATTTCCAGGCAACAGCAACATTTCCGCACTGTTGTTGTCGCAATGTGATAGGGCACCTGGAAACATGTTTTCCTTGTGTTGGCGGACAAAGTTGTCCATCTGTTTCGTCAATGTTTCCTCAATGTGACATACCCTTTACCACATTTCTGGAAAACCGTGCGACAGTAAACGTTCTCTTCTAAATCGTCTACTCTTTATAAACAGACGACCCACTGTTTGAAAATTATTCAATTCGGTGGCATCCCTATCTAATTTGTATTCGGTTTCAAAGACCACTATTCGCACCCCCAGTGCCGCATCAGCATACAGTGTGGACGATCATGCCCAAAACATGGAAACCACCAATGTTGCTTGTTCGGATTATATGTACAAAGGGTGCTCTCAACATTGTTAGTATATGTGTCATTGTGTTTCTATTTAAAGGGAACTAAATGTTTCGGGCAAAAGTATCTGACGAAACAATGACTGTTGCAGGACGCAGAAAGCACTTTTGAGGCCCTCATCGCAGAAATACGGCGAATACACATGGAGGAGAAGGAAGGCGAGTGCTACATGAGGCATCTTGTCAGTGCCACACGTCGCCTGAAGAGACTGCGACAGCAGAAGCGGGGAGTGGGGGCCATTATGGCAGCAGACGCTGCTTTTGGCCTGGAGCTAAGGCGCGGACGAACAATCAAGGTCCAGCCCACTGCTTTGCAAGGCGCCGCCGCCCAGGAGTCGCAAGGGGCTGCAAGCTTCTCGCAGCAGGGCGACCGCCAGGTGGGCCGGCAACCAAGAAGGCTAAGAAGCGCCCCCATGTGCCGAAGCAATGTGTAGAGTTAAATATTGCACACATCAAATCACATGGGCAGGGGCACTAAGGACATTCACTGTTTTATTTGAGTTGGTGTTCAACTGTGAACAGACCGATCTCACTAAGGCCCGCTTCAGACAGAGCAATTTCATTCAGCAACTTGTTGTCGCAACACCAGCAACACGGGCCGTCCGCGTTCACACGAAGCTAGGAGGGGGCACGTTGCAATATTGGTGAAGCCTAGCCATAAAACGTTTAAGCAATGTTGTGGCCAACGACACCGTAGGTGTCGTTGTACTGGCAGACAAAGGGCTTCCCTGGTATTAAGGTTGGTGTAGAAGGCAATAATGCTGCGATTGCCATGCCTCTCTTTTTTCAGGGAATGGGCAGTTCAGTCGCCAAGAGGTACAGGACACTTACAACATTGCTCAGGTTCGCATTCATGTGGAGCGGATGATTCAGCGAATCAAAGTGTACAATATTCTGAACACTCGGGTGCCAATCTCCTTTATTCCTGTAATGAGCGACATGTTTCACATGTGCTGTGTTCTGGCTAACTTGCAACCCGCTATAATTGCTTCACAGCCATGAGCCCGAGACCAAAAGTTGGAATAGATGATGTCTCAAGACAAGAGAGAGTGAAGAATTCCTTCAGTTTGCAAGAATAAAAAAAAAATGCTGGCTGTGTTTCTTTTCATGGGATTTTAATGAATTGGCCTGTACAATGTCAAAAGGACAATCGGGCACCTCTACCATTCTGCACCAACTCATAGAGGAAACGAAGAATTGACGGTGGCAAAGCGGCTCTCAAGTCTCAATCACATCGGTCATGTGCACACTGGCAACTGCGCAATCTTTTCAATCCGAGCCACAACCTCCTACAATGCCAAAAATGGATCAAACAAGGCAAGTGCATTTTGCAGAACGGGTAATTGGGCAAGTGATTTGTGGTATGGTCAGAATTGTGCAGACAAACTATACGTTTCTAGCTTGCACGACAATTCTCTACCGAGTGGTATGCAGATAATAGACATGAATGGTCTATTCACAGTTGTAATACGAGACTCTGCTTGAATTATCAGCTTTTGCAGCTTTTTTTCTCTGTTTCCGTCACCCATATGTATGATGGGAATAAATACATGAATTGAATTTTAACTCCAATGTTCCTACATTCCGTTTCACAATGACTTTAAAAATTTTGGAAGCTATGGTCTCGTTATCTAACAAGATCATTGAATCGCGATGCAAAACATCACTCCCAAGGGGTGCAGGGAGCCAAGTGCGTGACATGGAGGAGCCTGCCGTCTGCTGAAAAATCAATGATCTTGCAAAGAATGTCTACCACAGCTACAGTACCTCCCATTTTAGAAGTGAGGTTGACAGTGTTGTGTTCTGGGCTGGCCAGACAGCCGCGGAAAACATGAATCAGTTCGGCATACCGGACGACAATAAAGATCCTTTACTTCGGTCCAATATAAGCAGTGAGGGGCGGTGGCGCCATCTCATGGAGGGTGCAGCAAGTGAACCCCAAAAAGGTGCCGCTTCGCGACACTGAAGACAGTAAACGACTCACGCATTCTGCAGCTTCAATTTACTTACAAACGCACACTGGGACCTGTGCCAGACAACTGGTCTTAACCGCACAGGTTCCAAATGCCTGGCTTTGATGGCTGAGAAGCAAGCTCACTTTTGGAATAGAAAGAAACAGAAGTGAGACATGTATAAAAAAAAATGTGACTGTGTTTTCGGACTGATGCGTTGAGCTATGCTTTAGCATAGCAATGCAACAGGAAAGAGACATGTTAGCAACACGACCGTCAACATGCCACAAGACTGTAGGTTTTTCTCGTCCAATATGCTGATGACACCTCAATATTGGCACCACTTGTTACACATACCACACAGAATCACCTCCAGGACTGCCTTACTGAGATCGAGGGCTCGGAAACCGGGAAGACCTTGCGGTAGAGCCCCGCTGAGAGCCGTGTAATGTGTTTTAGCGCCGCCCACATGGTGAGAAAAACCTCTTATCATTTGCATGGTGTGCCCTTAGCCACACATGATACACTGCCCACCCTGAAAGGATATGGAAAGGGGGTGCATGTAGAGAGAGTTAGAAAAATCAACGGGGAAAGAAGACCTTGTTGAGCACTTTAGAGCATAAACGTCCATGCTGTTTATGAAATGATGACAGTGTTGGTCAGAGAGAAAGTCACAGGGAGATTAGTTGTAGAATTCGAGACAGACAACGACAACGTTGGCACAGGTTTGGGAGGCGCAAGAAACAATAGGGAGTTTCAGCGACTCGTTTTTGGAACACACGGTTCTGAATTCATGAACGTTGGGTGCAGCTGGTCCGTCCTGTCAAACCGTACGTGAAATTTAACGTATTTTAGTGAACCGTAAAATTGGCGCAACCGTGAAAACGATGTGGATGATTGCGTTTGACCGGCAGCACCATCTTCTAGTAAACATGTAACATTCTGCAGCGTGCAAAACCGTGGCGGCTCCTGTGTCCGGGGTACGACTGATGTAAACAAGACGGTTGGCAAAACATGTACTGGTTGGAATTTCAAGACCTGCAAAGCTAGACAGAGTAAAAAGTGTCTGAGCAACCGCAAAGGTAGGTGGTGTATCTCTGTCATCTTGAACTTGAACGATCGTTCACGTTGTGTGATGTCGAACCAAATCATTTCGTCTGCTCGTGATCGCCACGGCAGCTAGTCAGCCCGCAGATCGCAAAAACTTACTAGCATGCATAGTTTACAGCATCTGCAATCGCTTACTATTGTGAGCCATCCTCGAAATGATTTGGTTCAACCTCTCAAATGAAGCAGAGTAATACCTGTGTCAAACGACGTCCTAAACGTCATTTCCTCTAAATGTCCTTTCCACTAAAAGCCTTTTTTCTAAAGGAGATGCTGCCACACGATCAACAAAATGGCATTTACCAGCGATGTTTACTACAGGGTGATACAAGGAGACGCCAGGCTTTTTAAATCGACCGAAAAATTTGGTTTCTTAACCTATCGCGCTACGACTTTGCGCAGAGTTGCCCACAGATGATGCATTTTTTTTGTAAAATTTGCAAAGAGCGAACTTACCCGAGGAAAATGTAAAGAAAGAAAAAGGCTTAGCTCCTATGGTAACGCAGCGACGCCACCGGTCTGCAAACAACACGGCGCCATTTTGCACGGGAGACAAGAGATGGCGCAAGCGGTCGCGACGCCAACTGCCGCCAACGAACGAGCATACGACGCCGAGAGCCGGCGTCTTTTCTTTAGCAGATGATCATTTCGAATCAAAAGCGGCGCGAGCTTTTTTTATATCAGTTGTTGTTTTTGTTTCTGCGACTGTCGCCCCCTGCGGAACGCGCGCCGCTTTTGAGTCGAAACGATCGTCTGCTAAAGAAAAGACGCCGGCTCTCGGCGCCGTATGCTCGTTCGTTGGCGGTGTTCGTTGCGCCATCTCGTTTCCCGTGCGAAACGGCGCCATGTTGTTTGAAGACCGATGGCGTCGCTGCATTTCCATAGGAGCTAAGCCTTTTTCTTTCTTTGCTTTTTCCTCAGGTAAGTTCGCTCTTTGCAAATTTTACAAAAAGAAATGCACCATCTGTGGGCAACGCTGCACAAAGTCGTAGCGCGATAGGTTAAGAAACCGAATTTTCCGGTCGATTTAAAGAGCCTGGCGTCTCCTTGTATCACCCTGTACTTTAGGGCCGACCACAAACAGATGAAACGGGAACTAAAATATTATTACAGTATTTTTTTTCATTTTTCTAAACATTATTAATTGGTGCTTTTAATTGTTATACCAAGTTTTAAATGCATCGTATCTAAACATGAGCCTCTATAAGAGTTTTTCTTGTAATATCCAAATTTATGATTGTATATGGCAGAAATGTTAAGTACATCTGGCAACGACACTGCCGCTTGTTGTTGTCGGCTGTGCCTTGTTCTGTTTTGCGAGCTGTTCCACGTTGCTCTGCTTCGTTCCTCTTCCTAGATTGTTTCTCCCTGTGTTCGTGCCTAGTTGTCTTGGGAGCAAACAATCGACGAAGGACGTTTGCTGTCTAGAAGCAATGTGCCCCATGCCGGCACGTTTGCAGCAGTTCCGTGTCGTGAAGATAGAGCTAGATGCTATGAGGAGAGAAAGCGAAGCTCAGGAGATGGCGTTCCTCGAAAATTCCTTCACGATTGCAGCTCTTGCCGTGCAAGGCGCAGAGCGAATTGAGCGCGAGCTTTGGAGCTATGAGAAAGGCGAAAGATGGTTCGAGGCCACCTTGCCGCACCTTGGTGACAGGAACTTTAAAGCGTGCTCCCGGGTGCTGCCCGTGCACCTTTCGATACCTCGTTGACGTGCGTCCTACAGCGATGGGAAGACAAGACACGAACATGCCAAAACCCATCAGCATTGAGAAGCATGTGGCAATAGGCCTGTAGGACTCTGTTCTACTACCGAGGACAGAGCTATCGCTCACCTTTTTGGAGCCGGTCTCTCAACCCGATCGAAAAGACCATCAGGCTTTCCTGATGGACCATCAGAGTTTCTTGATGGTCCATCAGACTTTTCTAATGGTCCATCAGGCTTCCTGATGGACCATCAAGAAAGTCTGATGGGCCATCAAGGAAGTCTGATGGACATCAGCCCATTCCTGACGGACCACCCGACTTTCCTGATGGTCCATCAGACTTCTTTGATGGCCCATCAGGCTTCCTGATGGACCATCAAGAAAGTCTGAAGGACCATCAGATGCGTTTAGATGGTCCGTCAGAAGTTCCTGACGGCGCCTAATGGTCTGTTGGACATTCTTGATGGGCCATCAGAGGTGGCCTGATGGTCCGTCAGAAGTTTTTTGTTTCACTTCGAGTCCATCAAAAGCGTCTTATTGCCCGGCCGTCGGGACTTTCTTTGCACAAAATGTTTATCAAAAGCGCTTGATTAATTGTTGCTCACGGTATTTTGATGGCGCCGTCAGAGGCGTTTAATAACATTTGATATATGGGTCGCGACATATTTGCCAGCATGTGATGAGTCGCGGGCTCGCGAGGTGCTGACAGAACTAATATGTCACGCGATTTCTCTTTACACACTGAGCCCCCGATTCACCGGCAACTGTGTGTTCATCTGCAATCAATCATACGCACCGTGGAAACCCGTACTTACGGTCCATCGTTTCGCATACGCTTCATCACGCCTTTCATTACCAACGAAAAATCGACAGACTTTTCGTCGACACTTTGTTTATCGACACCGCACCCACAAGCCCCGCGACCATTGTAGTGCGCATCGGACGATCGCGGTGGCAATAAGTTCTGCTTCCAAACAACCGCGCGGCCATTGCTTCGCTTTACTTCGCTCGAAGGTTGAATAGTCGGGGGAATGCACCACCGCCTCGCTGAATAAGCAGCCCAAAGTCGAGGAGGCTCCGCAACTTTTCACGCTACAAAATAGGCGATTTGAAGCTATGTCGCGAAAAGAAGCTGTCGTTGAATCTCGCGTGTGATATATGATGGCCGCAGCCGCGTGGTCAATGGGGTGATGTGATTTTTTTATTATGGGGAAAGCCTTTACACCGTGTCACAAAAGAAAATTTACAGGGTTTTGTTACCGCAAAAATAAACTAGGCATCGCCAAACGCTCATTCTTCGTCCGAAGAAAGCTCTAGAGGTCACAACCAGATGCCAAAGTTTCAGCCCGATCCGATAACTTAATAAAAAGTTATAAGTGATTTTCTGAAAATTTCAATGGGAAAATGGAGCCCATTTTTGCCCGTTTTTGGTTTCTGGTGCCATAGAGCCCCATGTATTCGAAAACTCCGTTGGCCGCCATTTTCACATTGAAATTTTCATGAAATCACTTATAACTTTTGAATAAGGTATCGAATCGGGCTGAAACTTTGGCATCTGGTTATGACCTCTAGCGCTACCTTTGGGTCGGAGAATGAGCGTTCGGCAATGCCTAGTTTATTTTTGCGGTAAAAAAAATGCGTAAATTTTCTTTTGTGACACCCTGTATGTCTCATCGTTCAGTCGACCTTCAAAGTGCTTGAGTGAAAACACGTAAAGTCACGAAAGGTACTAAAACCGGCATCATGAAAGGTAGAAAAACCCACATTATTCAGTATTCAGCTGCACCAGAACCCTTTTAGACCAGGGCCGTCGTTAGCGAAGGACCGTCGCAGGCGTTGTACACTCAATTAAAGTTTTTGCCACCACCACCACCATAAATATAATAAAAATACAAAAAAAATACACAAAAAAAAATTTTTTCCGTCCCTTTTGTAGTGTCGAACCAGCGACCTTTCGTTCCGCAGTCCGACATGGTACCCCTTCGCCACGGTCGCAAGAGTGTCCGCGCACGCGTAATCATTAGTTAGTCTAGGTGCTGGCCGACGCCACGACGTGGCCGACGCATCGGCTGCTGCCGGCGCTGCCGACGCCAGTTTCTTTATACGCAGCGTTGACACTTGACAGATTTCAGTCAAAATGTTTCTCATTCAAGTTTATACGCAGTGTTCGACAATCGACGGTCCGTTATTTTAATCTATACTTTACATTTGAAAAACGTTTGCCGCTTATATCCGTTCGAGCAACTGAGTCTTCAAAAGCTTCGAATCCAAATCCAAATCCAGGTGTTTCGTGCGCTTTGTTGCCTTGGCAGCCTCGCCCTTCCTCGTGGAGTGTTTTCGAGGTTTAGATATTTAGGTAGGTTTTACTCGATTTTGCGAAAGCGGAAAAAATAAGCGGTGTCCATAGGGCCTTATTTAAGAACTGCAATCCTTCGAATGTGGCCGACTTCGAGCGTAGGACGGTATACAAAGTGTTTTAGGACGGCGACGCGAACACTCGAGGAGGCTATTACGACGCCGAGATCCTCAAACTGACGGGGGAGTGTATTTTACCATCCCAAAGTGCGACGTAGCCACAAGCAATCGCCGTTTCTTTCTTTAATTTTATTGCGACTGGGGTTAAAAGTGAGTATTGTGGACTGTGCTTATTTGGGGCACTAAGCTAGGCAGAAGAATGCATGGGCTGTCTAACCGCTCATTCACACTGGAAGCGGATCCGCGTTCGCAAAGCGGTTACGAACGCGGTTGTATAAAGATCCCATACAATTGCACGCGCACTTGATGTCATCGAGTGCGCGTGCAATTGTACTGGATCTTTATGCAACCGCGTTCGCAACCGCTTTGCAAACGCGGATCCGCTTCCAGTGTGAATGAGCGGTGAAACTTTAGTTGAAAACGTGTGGACTTAACTGCCTTGCACGTGACATATGGCACCCTACCACCGCCATTGCTCTGTGCCTTAAGTCCGCGCTCCTTTACTCGTACTCCAACATTCCAAATTTCACACTCCGAGCGCAGCAACTAACGAAGCATAGCGTACAGTGGCGCAACACACCGAAACTGTCGACGAGCTGTATGAGCCACTTCCGACCGCATGTTTATGACGAACCCAGTATCTCGCGGATGCCGAAATTATTTTGAAGATAAATTAATTAAGGGGTCTGTAAAACGGCAAAATAAAAGCAAAAAAAAATGTGCAGCGACGTTAGGAAGTATTTACGAATGTTTTAATATTTCCGAAAGGTTTGAAGAATCGCTTCAGCCACATATGCTGAATGTTACTTCGACAGATCTATTTATTGACCATGCATGCTGTTCAGATTTAAATGAAAGACACACTCTTGAACTCGCTTGTCAAATCAAGAAACTCTCAAACTTGTCAGATATCTTTGGTTTCCGTCTTGCAGCGCGAGACGAAACCTGTCGATGTGCTGCTCCAATACTGGCGCACCACCGTTCAATAAATAGCACATTAATTAGTTTTCAGGCGAGATGCATGAACAAACCTTTTCCGCAACGTTTTCGCTTTCCAATCGAAGTATCTTTATTCGCAGGGCTGTGCATTCTACAACGGGCAGCGATCCGACTGTCTTCTCATCCTGACAACTTTTCTCTCGCTGTACTATCATAACGCTACTGTTCGATAGATTAATCGTTTTCAGGCGAGATTCAGGAACAACCGTTCCCGTAATGCTAATTGCTGTCTTGGCTTTCAATTCAAATCATTTTTGCCGCTGGATTAAGCATTCTTCAACTGAAAAGTGGCAGCGGTCCACTGCACTCCTCGTCTCGACAATGTTTTTGTCAGCGCGAAGAAATCACTTGCACTTCGAGAAATACTCGGTGCAAGAAGAGCGCGCCGAGTGTCAGTCGTCTGGTGGCGCTTCTGTCCATTTAATGAACGGAGCGCCAAACTCTTGCGCTCCGCAGCACAAACTTAATGCGCACAATCGTAGCTGATTTGACGTCAATCCATGCAAGTCATTTAATACATGGCTTGCATTGATGTTGCATCAGCTGCCATTGCTTCTAACCAATTTATTTTTCATAATCCAAATGTGCCCACTAGAAACCCAAGAGGAAATGGCTACTGAACTGGCCAGGTGGGAAGGGGCAGCTGAGGCATCCGCAAGGTCACACAAAGCTGCGCCTCCCAAAAGGAGCCCTTGTGCCCTCTAACGCAAAGCAGTTTTGTGGAAATTCTGTCACCAGAATATCATTACCTGTCTAAGTAATGTGGTGCAGCCTATTTTGCTGGGAGTGTCCGAAAGCTAAATCGTAGCGCTAATTAAATTTTTAGATGCGGTCTATGTCAGGACAAAAGCTGAAAGTGACTACGTTGCAGGGCTCTCGAAAGCAGCACCAGCCCATATGGCTACCAGCAACCGAAACGGGCACACAACTGACCCGTCCAACTGATGCAGAAAGAGAGCCGATCATGCACAAAATGTGAGTGTGGAAAGCAGCTTGGGAATCCCAACACTCAGCGTAATGTCATGCCGAGTTTTTAACATTTATACTTCCTTGGGATTGCTCTGTTCACCACTCACGCAAAGCTTGGCAGTTTATACCAAGCCTCTCTATTTCACAAAAACCACTAACGCAGTCGGGAGTTACAAGGAAGACAAAGAATCAACTAAATCACAAAAAAATAGCACGAGACCAATTTGACGCCTGCAACAATGTGTTGTCATGATTTGTTGATCAGGAATGCAGTGCTTTCTGCCTACACCCCAATGTGCGTGAGTAATGCTGCTAGGGGGCGCACCGGCAGAGCTGCTAGAAACACCTTCTCTGACCCACCCTGCTCTATCTATTGCAGGACCACCTGCGGCTCGGCTACCAGTTGATGCGGGGTGCTGTAGGGCCCTACTGCCTAACACGCAAGTCATTTATGGCCTGACCTTTGGGTACTCCTATGTTTTTACCGTACTAAACAGAACCCATGCTTAGCATTGAAAAGGTAATTTTTTAATGCACCTGCAATATATGAAGAAGTTCACTGTGCGGTGATAGAGCCGAACATGTCATATGCAACACATCGCTTCTATCTGCATTGAGGATACAGTCGCCGACGATTATCGGACTTCCGGGGACCGAAAAACGTCCGAATATAGAGCAGTCCGAATCGGCAGATTTAAAACCTTGCCTTTATTACTTCCAAGTGGGCTTAAAACTCAAATGGTGCCTCGTTTCAGGTTACACCTCCGTTTCCGTTGGCAACTTTCGTTAGCTTGAGAATCGCTGCCTTCTTTCTAGCGTTATGGTCGAGTACTTTCTGCGCTTCTTAACGACCCATCGCGGTGGCAGAAACAACAGATGGGGCCATGATCCAAGCCAGCGTTGTCCGAACAAGATGAGAGGCGCAAATCCACGAGCGCAAGGCGACTGGCGCCGCAAGAAACGAAAAAACAAAGCAAAACGATAATGATGATGATGATGACGTGCAGCTAATGGAAAAAAAAGGGCTAGCATAGCGCACCTAGCGGTAAAACTCAGAGTACTCAAGTAGCGCTGCCAAGCCAAGCCAATCCATTTGCAGCAAACAACATAGAATTCAAAATGGCCGTTTCAATGGTGTTTTCCGCCGATCGCTCGCGACGATTTTTTCCTAATTCAACTTTCGGAC
>JABSTQ010006535.1:0-30169 GCA_013358835.2 Ixodes persulcatus | reverse complement strand
ACGTGGCCGGCAAGTGTTTGGCCAGAAGCGCTGATTTTCAGCTTGGCCGCCGGGGACATAAACACGGGCGGAAAGTGTTTGGCCAGAAGTGCTGATTTTCAGCTTGGCCGCCGGGGACATAAACACGGCCGGCAAGTGTTTGGCCAGAAGCGCTGATTTTCAGCTTGGCGGCCGTAGACATAAACACGGGCGGAAAGTGTTTGGCCAGAAGTGCTGATTTTCAGCTTGGCCGCCGGGGACATAAACACGGCCGGCAAGTGTTTGGCCAGAAGTGCTGATTTTCAGCTTGGCCGCCGGGGACATAAACACGGCCGGCAAGTGTTTGACCAGAAGCGCTGATTTTCAGCTTGGCCGCCGGGGACATAAACACGGCCGGCAAGTGTTTGGCCAGAAGCGCTGATTTTCAGCTTGGCCGCCGGGGACATAAACACGGCCGGCAAGTGTTTGGCCAGAAGTGCTGATTTTCAACTTGGCCGCCGGGGACATAAACACGGCCGGCAAGTGTTTGGCGAGAAGTGCTGATTTTCAGGTTGGCCGCCGAAGACATAAATACCGCCGGGAAATGTCTGGCCAGAAGTGTTGATTTTCAGTTTCGCCGAAGGGACACCATAATCTTAACTTTCATCACGCTGACGAAACTTTGGCATGACGACGGGCAGCGACAGAAACATCGTAAGCGAGTGGTTGGCAGGATTGTAGTGCGTGCATCGCGCGAACACTGTTAGCGCAAGCAAACGATCACCGTTTTATTCAGTTTTTTTTTCGTTAGACTTGAAAGGCTATTGTCTTAACAAGCACTGTCGTGTGATATGCTCATTTGGAACATTACCAGAAGTGGAAAAGTAATTTGACCGTCGTTCTTTGAAGATAAAATACGAAAACAGAGCCGATGTCATCTTCCCGCTAAAAATATCGCTCTGTCGCTGCGCGGCACTCTTAGCGCAAATACCACATCCGTGTTTTTTTGGTTAGTGCTTCACATATTTACTTCCCAACTACACTATAAGAAAAAAAAAGTTATAGTCGGCTGCATTAGGCGCACATGCACCCCTTTGCTGGAAGATTCACCCTCCGTTACCCAACCAGTGTACTTGTACATCGACCATGAGCCACCTCCTCCACCTTCAAATCCTATAGGTGTATCAATGTGCATCCGGACATTTCATCGAACGCCGTTTCATCGAATGCCGTTTCATCGAAGCCGTTTCATCGAACACCGTTTCATCGAACGCCGTTTCCTCGAACGCCATTTCCTCGAACGCCGTTTCATAGAAGCCGTTTCATCGAACGCCTTTCCATCGAACAACGTTACAGTGTGTAATATTTTGGAATTTACTTAAATCTTTATACACAACTTCATCTAATTCTCTCTTTTTTTTCTTTCGTTTCTGTTCTTATATCACTGGGTGCAGTGAGGAGATAAGTTCCATTGTGAACATATCCTGCTTCGAGAAGAAAGCCTCCATGAAACAATGACTTCTCTTCATGTCGCATAAAAAATTAAAAATGAGACAAAAACAGAAAGCACAGGCACTTAAAAGTGTTTTAAGTGCCTGTCCTTTATTTGCAGTGTCGTGGTTTAAGTCATGTATGTACATGAGAAAAGCGTTTCAGCAAGTCGCATACCCAATTGCTTTTATTTCTTTTTATGCCAATTATTTTTATTTTTAGTAACTTGACACCACCTTCAAAACAATTTTACACGTGACTACCTTAGTCTTAACAAATGCAACGTGAAACATCTATAAAGCACTGTTATTCCCCAAAACTCGGTACAGAGCCATAACAAAGAAATTCGATGAAACGCCCCTTAGCAATTCGATGAAACGGCGTTCGATGAAATGTCCGTTCATTCGATAAAACGGCTTTCGATGAAATGGCGTTCGACGAAATGTCCGCTACCCGTATCAATGCACCCAGCTTAGTACACCGCCCCGCTAGCCATGCGCCTCGATCAGCTTGTGCTTGGATGGGATAAGATTGGATCTTTCGAGCTTCGTGTTTTGGATGAGCCTAAACATGACGTCTTTCATATATTGATTATACAAACTGTTTGCGATGCTGCGCGGGCCGTTGCTGACAGGCACTGCTGCGTAGGGTACGCCCGGCACGAGAACGTTTTCGCGTTCGCACGCCAAAGGATTCTCAACGATAAAGCAGCGTCCTGCTTCAACAGCAAGCTAACGCTGCTCGAGAGTTCCAGGCTCAAATTTTCGCAGAGCGAACGCGATCAGTCAACGTAGTCGCGTCAACGTGGTCGCAGTTAATTCTTCATTTTGTATTAGGATCTTCAAGCTTCCCGTTTTGGGGGGCATTTTCGGGCTACGGAGTTCATTTGGAAGTATGGAGCTGTTTTGTTCACTTGGTATTGACAGCAGAGTAGACGCTATGCTGGTTTTAGGCCAATCGTGTCTCCGGGTAGGATCACGGGACTACAGTCTCCAAGGGAAAGAGATAAGAAAGAGCACAGCACCTCCCGAAGGCGAAGGCCGCAGATAACATCCACTGTCAACTTTGGGTCGAACTTTCAAGAAGATATAAGTCACAATTCCTCTCGTTGTGTTCATTGTTGGGATACCCCTGAAGATAAGCCTTTGTGAGCGCAACCCACTTTTGAACTTAAAGGAGCTCTTACTTTCCTACCCATTATTTTTTTTCCCCTCTCTTCCTAAGCTGATAGGGTGGAAGAATGTGCGAACTCGCCCAACCTATCAATAGGAGCCTTTTTTATCACTTGTCTCCACTCTCTGGGCGCGTGTAACTTCAGGAGCGTGATCACGTTGTAAAGGTATCCCGGATGACGCAGTAGCTTTTTTCAATCCCGGAATGCCTGCTTCCTGGCCTAGTTTCTTTTGTGCTATGCTGCGACCTGCGGGGATGCTGTAGATTTCGTCCGTGACAACGTATCCAAGGCAACCAGTATTTGAAAAGTCCTTCGCGTATAACGGCAACAAGCGATTTTTTTAATGAAGCCTAAGAAATTCTTGTGACGCATTTAGTGTGCGTTCGGCAAATGACTGCCTCTGCTACATCGTGCTAAATGAATCTTAACGGACCCCTTTCTTCCCGTTTTTGTGAGGTTGTTCTGCAGTGCCCGTATTGACATATATATTTCGGATTACATCGCTCAAGACCGCTAAGTCTATGGTAAGTGCACTGAACCCGACTTGTTGCAAACGAGTGACCGCTGTTCTACGGGTACTCTTCAAGATTATTTTAGAATCAGGCACTGGCAATTCACCCGGCAGACGGGACAATAATTTCCCCGAAAGTCTGCCCGCAGTCGCCTCCAAATAGCTGGCTAAAATTATGGGACAATTATACCAGACAATACTTATTTCCTTGTTCTCTCGGCATTTCGTGGAAACATGTGTCATAGGCGACTTTTCGTGAATGCACGTTTGATGGACGCGTTTTGTCGACACTAACATATCACCGACACTCGTTACGCGAATTTCACACTGCAGATACATTTTTTTCGCGGGTGTGTCGATCATTGGCCGGCAGTCCCGTCCACGCAGCTTCGCGGCGACATTCTGCAACGGCTCATTACAGAAACGTCATACCACGTGGAACACCCTACAAGAAATTTCCGGCGACAATCTGGGGTAACTTGTTACAAAAAAAAGGTACTCATAGTAGCTGTTTATAAAACAATCTGTCGATGAAACATCCTTCGACGAACTGATTGTTACCGCCAATGAGAGGCGTTTGCAGGTAGAATTTCGGGGAAATTATTTTTCCAGCTGCCGGGAGAATGCGCAATGTATACCTTAGAATTACCCCTGTTCTTGTATGCCGTGCATTCTTCTCAGCTGTATAAATGCATAGAAGCACCTTTTTACATTTCGCAGAGCGCTTCCACGTTTGTACTTTTCTACGGGACATCCCTATTGGAAACCCCAATATGAACAGCGTATTATGGATATTGGTAAACAATATCTTTTTATTGTATTACAATACAATATGGATAGTGTATTGGAACACATTACATTTATTGTATTGTGTTACAATAAGGCTTTGTTATGGGATTCCAATATCCATAATACGCTAAAAACATTGGAATCCTATACCCCTATTGGAAAACCCCAATATGAACAGCGTATTATTGATATTTGTAAACAATATCCTTTTAGTGTATTGGAAAACATTACATTTATTTTATTATATTACAATAAGGGTTTGGTATGGGATCCCAATATCCATAATACGCTAAAATTATTGGAATCCCATACTGTAAAAACCCTTATTAGATCCCCATGTGTTGTATGGGGATCCAATAATGGTTTACGATTCCAGTGTTCTTAGCGTATTATGGATATTCGAATCCAATATATTCTATCGGCTACCAATAAAACTATATACGTGTTGGAATATCACGTTCAGCACGACATTACTTTGCAACGCAGTCTCTCCTTGTGTGTATTTCTGAGTGATGAAAACTAAAAATGTTGCTGTTGTCAAATTATGAATAAAGAAGCAAAACACTGGGCTTATCCACACCAAATATTTTTAACATATTCCTGAACTGGAGGATCTGGCATTTACTGCGAAAGAAAGTTAATTGTTTAGGACCCTCATTTAAAAACTTGATGTTTGAAAACAGAATGTGAAATCCTCACCTTTTAATGAAAACAGCACCTGCTAGCTGCAGCCACATAGAAACTGCAAGATAAAAATTTGTGATTAGTTCGCGACAAGAAGCAATCCTTCACTAAGCCGGATAGATTCAAAATTATGTCTGTGTTGATTGCGGAAACATAAGCTTCAATGCCAGTGCCACGGGTCATTCTAAGCTCTGTCAATTAAATATACATATCCGCTCGTCTGGCTTCACTATTCCTGCTTCGCACCAAACTAGAGTATCTGTAATGCTCACCTTTGAGGAAAAACAAACTGGTGCTTGCTTGCTTGCAGGCCCTGGAAACTGGAAGAAAGATTTGCTATTATTTGCGTCCGAGTAGCAGTTACATTGAGTAGCCACGTAAATTACACTAAGTCAAAAAGATTCAAAATTACATGCGCGGGACATAGATATACTCTTGCGACGTAACTGGGAACACGACAATGTCGCCCGCGTGTATTACAGAGAACTAAGCTTCAATGCCGAAGCCCCCAGTCGTTCTGAGCTCCGTCAATTAAAAATTCTGTACCGGTCGTCTGGCTTCAGTACTCCTGCTTTGGAAATCTGGAATTCTCACTTTTGAGGAACAACAAACTGGCACCTGCTTGCTCTTAGGCCGTGGAAAATGCCAGATGGATTTGCGATAAAATTGCGTCCAAGTACCAATTTTTTTCACCAGCCACCTACAGCACACTAAGCCGGATAAATTCAAAATTACATGTGCGTGACATAATATGCCTGAATGAAGCTGAGACGGTTGGTTTGACATGCTTACTTGAATACCAGCTGAACGAATGAGGAAAAGCCCAGCAGTGTGATTCTTTGGCTTTCTCCTCTCCATCGCTTTTCCACATTCGTTCAGCTTGTATTCAAGTAAATAATATGCCTCTTGTGACCAAAATGGGCACACGTTCTGTCGCCTCCAGCAAAGCTTCAGCTTTCGCTGAAGCTTGTTCTGCTGCAATAAACGTGTGTATTGCAGCAAAACAAGCTTCAGTGAAAGCGTTCCCAGTTCCGAGCTCCGTCAAATAAATATGCCGTAGCGCTTGTCTGGCTTCAGTATTGCTGCTTCAGGGCAAACTAGAAAATCCGGAATCCTCACCTTTGAATGAGAACGAACTGGCGCCTGCTGGCTTGTGGGCCGTGGAAACTGCAAGAGAGATTTGAGATTAGTCACATACAAGTAACAATTTTTTGAGTAGCCGCCTTTAGCACACTCAAAATTACATGCACGGGTGACAGAAGCCTCATGCGACGAAACTCCCTTCATCCTTGTTTTCCGTTAACACTGCTCACCTTCGCCGCTTGCCTCCAATTTCTGTGCTACTTTTCTAACCTCGATTCCCTGGTTCCCAAAGGCCATGCCATGACTTGTGCCAGGCACGGATCCGTCAACTCCGCGACCATAACTATTGTGGCAAGGACGCCACGGCACCTGGGCAGTTGATGTGTTCTTTTAATATTTTGAGCATGGCTGAAAGCAGGTGGATGGGTGTCTGGTATGCCCTTTGCTTATTTGCGGATCGTTCCGAAAACAGGGGGTAGGCGCTTCTGCGATCTGGGCGCATGCCCGGCATTTTACAATAGTTGAAATTGAACTCTGCAGAAATCTTGAAACATAACAAACAAACTGTGCATTCCAAAAGGCTTAGCAAATGAATCACCCACCATCTATCTATTTTCACTTCTTGTCAGCAAGAAGCTGACGTATATGTAGCCTCCCTTGCTTCAGCCGCTCCTCCCTAGTGTCCCGGTTGGGTCTCGTTCTGATGAATCGTTGGTGGAGACCTGAGGTGCAGTCAACATTAGATTAGACCAGGGTGTAAGATAGACAGGTGGGGAAACGGCCCATAGAGGCCTACAGCAATGCCGTGACCGGATTGTGTACTCGTCTGCTTGCAGTACCCCCGATTTGCGACAGATGGCGCTGCGGCGAGAAGAAAAAAAATCTCCGTCGGTTTAGCTGGTCGCCACCGGTCTCCCACCTGGAGTGAGAGTTCGCGGTGCTCCAAATAGATGGCGCCACAAAAAAAGAGAAACCCGAAAGGGACACAATCCGGTCGCTCATTTGGCTCTCGTTTCCCCACCTGTCTATCTTACACCCTGGATTAGACCTTTTGAGACATAATCCATATACTTGCTGAGAGGAAGTACACCTAAACGAATCTCAGGCATATCATTTCTAGTGCGTTTTAAATTGAGAGGCCTGATGTAGAATGAGATGTCAATACTGATGGACCCCTTTTGCGAACATAAAATTTTGAAGGCCTTGTCCGCCTCGCTAGGTAGACAAGGCACATGAATCCGAGGATGTGGATGAAATTTTTACATTAACATCACGACTCAATGCCCATCCCCGAATATTCGACCACCACACTTTTAGTAAAAATATTTTTTTAGAAGACACCGAGTCATCGACCACCTTTACAAAACCCTGAACCGAGCATACTCGTAGCGTGGCTTGTTTCCTCCGTGCTGCCCCTGAGTTAACTCGGGCAGAAAATGTTTTTTTTTTGTTAAATGGAACCCACGTTTTTAGTTTCGGTTTCATTTGTTGAGGCAGGTGGATACTTTTGTAAAGCTTCCTTCCTATGGGCTTCCGAGTCAACATATTTGCAATGGCCGCCCCCCGGGCTTTGATTTTTTTCCCCTTGACGAATGCTGAAACTCATATAGGCGGGCAATAGCTCACCCTGAAAATACTTGCTCTTGGTGGCCGATAACAAACTTGTATTCCTGATTGGCAGCCATCTGCTGCCGCGAATAGCTGCGGATCTCCGAAAGAACCCAGTCTTAGTCTAATGCAGATGCTTTGGCCGGACAGAGACACAAAAGCCTGACACGAGACCACTATAAAGAGAGGAAATAGAATGTCTGTGAGGAATGAAACACACAACTCAGATAGGCATCAATCACTCACCTTGAAAACACTCGCCACGAGCGACAAAGAGCAAACTTCTTGCCTTTATTAGCTGGTGCTTGCCTCCAAGACCTGCATGTATAAGAAAGAACCCGGTCTTAGTCAAATTTGGGTGTTTTTGCAGAAGAGACACAACGAAATACTAATGCAAGACCACTACACATAGGAAATGGCATCCAAGGGGAACGGAACACAAAACTCATATAGGCGGGCAATAGCTCACCTTGAAAATACTTTGTCTTGGTGGCCGAGGACCGACTCGTTTTTCTGATTAACAGCCAATTGCTGCCGAGAATTGCTGCAGATATCCGAACGAACCCAGTCTTAGTCTAATAAAGATGCTTTGGCCGAACAGAGACACAAAAGCCGGACACAAGACCACTATAGAAACAGGAAATAGAATGTATGTGAGGAATGAAACACACAACTCAGATAGGCATCAATCACTCACCTTGAAAACACTCGCCATGAGTGGCAAAGAGTAAACTTCTGGCCTTGAATGGCTGGTGCTTGCCTCCAAGACCTTCAAGTATAAGAAAGAACCCGGTCTCAGTCAAACTTGGGTGTTTTTGCAGAAGAGAGACAACAAAATACTAATGCAAGACCACTGCACAGAGGAAATGGAATCGAAGAGGAATGGAACACAAAGTCATATAGGTGGGCAATAGCTCACCTTGAAAATACTTGGTCTTGGTGGCCGAGAACCGACTCGTGTTTCTGATTAGCAGCCAATTGCTGGCGAGAATTGCTGCAGATATCCGAAAGAACCCAGTCTTAGTCTAGTAAAGATGCTTTGGCCGAAAAGAGACACAAAAGCCGGACAAAAGACCACTATAAAGAGAGGAAATAGAATGTCTGTGAGGAATGAAACACACAACTCAGATAGGCATCAATCACTCACCTTGAAAACACTCGCCGTGAGCGGCAAAGAGCAAACTTCTGGCCTTTATTAGCTGGTGCTTGCCTCCAAGACCTGCATGTATAAGAAAGAACCCGGTCTTAGTCAAACTTGGGTGTTTTTGCAGAAGAGACACAACGAAATACTAATGCAAGATCACTACACATAGGAAATGGAATCCAAGAGGAATTGAACACAAAAGTCATATAGGTGGGCAATAGCTCACCTTAAATATACTTGGTCTTGGTGGCCGAGAACCGACTCGTGTTTCTGATTAGCAGCCAATTGCTGCCGAGAATTGCTGCAGATATCCGAAAGAACCCAGTCTTAGTCTAATAAAGATGCTTTGGCCGAACAGAGACACAAAAGCCGGACACAAGACCACTATAGAGGCAGGAAATAGAATGTCTGTGAGGAATGAAACACACAGCTCAGATAGGCATCAATCACTCACCTTGAAAACACTCGCAATGAGCGGCAATGAGTAAACTTCTGGCCTTGAATGGCTGGTGTTTGCCTCCAAGACCTGCACGTGTAAGAAAGATCCGGGTCTTAGTCAAACTTGGGTGTTTTTGCAGAAGAGAGACAACGAAATACTAATGCAAGACCACTACACATAGGAAATGGCATCCAAGAGGAATGGAACACAAAACTCATATATGCGGGCAATACCTCACCATGAAAAAACTTGCTCTTGGTGGCCGAGAACAAACCCGTATTCCTGATTAGCAGCCATTTGCTGCGAACAATACCAGCACATATCCTAGAGAACCCAGTCTTAGTCTAGCACCGATGATTTGGCCGGACAGAGACAAAAAAGTCTGACACAAACCACAAAAAGCAGGAAATAGTGTCTGCGAGAGATGAAAACAGACCGAGGTGGAGAGGCTCGTTCTGTTTCACATTAGTCAAATAGTGTAGCTCATTTTGCTAAAACAGTGCATATTTGCCAAAAAAAATATATATTTTTTGCCTCATTTAGCAGAGTTTACTGCTAAGGGTACCTGCACACCAGAACAAGTCACACTTAGTCAGAGTTTTTTCTTTTTTTTGATGAGCGACAACAGAATCCTAAACGGGTGATGAAAAAAAAACATGAGCCCAGCAAGACAGGCTAGCTTGCCTTGATGTGAGCACAGTGCCTCGGCCGACAAATGAGGTTCTATTCTTGGTCACTTGTCATAATTGGTGGGAATAGTAAAGTAAATGAAAATAAGGCAATCCCTCTTGCAGCCGACAGGCGCAAACGAAATTCATATACCTCGATGAACGACCTGGAAATAAAATTGGGTGGTGGCCGAGTGGTTTAAGGTGTCAAATTTCAAACTTACAGACTGTGTAGTTCTGTTTTAAGTGCTCTGGGCGTATAATTTTACACCTATTAATTATATTTAAATTGTTTTTTTTCGATTTTTGAGGGACTAGCACATAATTTATATGCTAATTCACCCTTAGAAGCGTTTTAATTATACTCCGCGGCTTCCTATACTCTGTTTAACCTTATGATATGTACCGCAGAAAAGGCCACAAGCACGAGCTCCTTGCTGTGGGGCTGATCTCGGCGGTACAAGCTCTCGTGCATTAAGGACAGCTACCCACGCTATGAGCTCGCACTTCTAGCCTCCGCTGCGGTACAACATCAGGTGAAACGGAGTAGAGTGTTCGTAATAAATTCTCAGTAAGAGCGGCTTTCAATTTTTTTTTCTCTCGCTGCGGCTTGTTTCCTCACCCTTAAAATGCTGACAACTCGACACAAAAGTAATAAAAAATGTGTATCAAATGTGATGAAGATCAGCATTTCCATTTTTAAGCTGTACCCCTGCTTCACGCCCCGACCATGCCACCATACCATACCTGAGTGCAGTGACGAATGGTCCCAAGTGCTGTGTCCCGACCGTATATGGCCTTGCGGTGTAGTGTGACTCATACAGCACTTGTGCTTCGTGATGAGCCAGTGAGCGAGGTGCGACCTGCCAGAGCTGTGCAAGCCACAGCTTTACAGCCTGCAAAAGGTGGGGAGATGCCCCTCCCTTTGCAGAGCTTGCAATAGCTCAACAAGAAGCTATTACAAGCACTAGAGAGCCACAGAGTGTGAATAAAAGCACTTGTGACGGTGAATTAGTGCGTAAATTATGTGTCTATACATTAAAACTCTAAAAAGAAGTATATATATATATATATATATATATATATATATATATATATACCAGTACTAAAACAAGCAAAAATGAAAAAAAATATGTCTCCACGTAGGCTTGAACCTAGAGCTCCACTGCTCTTGATTTCAGTTCCCTAAAGCCTGCGTCAGACGGGGCAACTATTCTAGCAATTATGAGGTTGCTGGCGGATTTTCCCAGATCAGCACGAATTGCTGAGATCGGGTTTGACTCGAAACGGACGAGCAACTTGAACAACTAGGAGAAGTGTGAAGCTGCAGCAGCCAATCAGGGACGCAATATTTTCACGTGACACCCCCGTGGTGGTGAGGATGACAGCTAAAGATTTAGCACTGGTTTGAAATGGATCGTTTTTGGAAATAAACTATTTCAAAAAGATGAGTTAGTATTCTCAGCACAATTTAAAGATATAAGACATGTTTTTTTTTCGATATAACTGTGCATCTAAATAGTGCAAGAAAAATAAAATTTCATGATGATGATCGCAAGTCGTAGCAATTCGGTTGCTGCATGTTAACGTGGGCGGCCCGTGTTCCTGCTGTTGCGACGTCAAGTTGCTGGGTGAAATTGCCCCGTCTGAAGCGGGCCTTTTTAGCCCGCTTCAAACGGGGAAATTTCACCAAGCAACAAGGCCCCCTTCAGACGGGGCAATTTCACGAAGCAACAAGGCCCCTTTCAGACGGGGCAATTTCACCCAGCAACTTGAAGTCGCAACACCAGCAACACGTGCCGCCCGCGTTCACACGCAGAAACCGAATTGCTACGACTTGCCATCATCATCATGAAATGTTATTTTTCTTGCACTCTTTAGATGCACAGTTCTATCAAAAAAAAACAAAAAAAAAAAACAAACAAACATGTTTTTATATCTTTAAATTGTGCTGAGAGTACTAACTCATCTTTTTGAAACAGTTTATTTCTAAAAACTGTCCATTTCAAACTAGAACTAAGTTTTCAGTTGTCATCATCACCACCGCAGGGGTGTCGTGTGAAAATATCACAATCCTGATTGGCTGCTGCCATTTCAAACGTCTCCGAGTTGTGTGAGTTGCTCGTCCACTTCGAGCCGGACCCGATCTCGGCAATTTGTGTCGATCTAGGAAAAGCTAGGGAAAAACCCGCCAGCAACCACGAAATTGCTCGAAAAGTTGCCCCGTCTGAAGCGGGCCTAAGACACCCCATTGTCTGGTACAGAAACCATTTAGGAACGTTTGGGTGTTTAAACGTCGTACTAAACTTTTTACAAAAAAAACAAAACAAACAACAACAACAACAGAAAAACACATCTCAGAGGGAAAAGTGAAGGAGAGGGAATGTACCATTATGTTCAGTGAAGTTCGGTGACAAAACTCGCGCTTGAGCAGGAATGCCGTTATCCTTGGTGTGACCCCATGAGACTGTCTTGCTGCCTTTGCTGGGGTTTATGTAACTGAAGTACCTGTACGAAAAGTAGAAGAAACACATGTGAATAACACTCATTATTAACAAGAAAATTTGTCAACATCCAAAATGACCCGTGGAGAAAATTATGCGAGGAATTTTTCGGCCACGTTGGCGGAGTCACCTCTCGTGGCCAATGCTTCAATGCAACTTTAATTGTAGTGAACAGATATAGGGTATATTACAGACAAAGTGCAATTTGGTTTTGTACGAAACAACAAGACACGAAACGGCGCTCTAATACAGTATGTTGAGGTACCTGTGAACAAACCCAGGGTTTCATGCTGCCTCCTTCAGATATCATGTTGTATTACACCTGAGACTGCGGTAGATGAAATCGGAATCGGTGAAATCGGTGAGACGTTCTCTGTGTCTGTTCCTTCTACTGAAAATTCTTCCGATTTCATCCACCGCAGTCTCAGGTGTAATACAACATGATTAGCTACCACCAGCTCGCCTGCACTCTCACCGTCCTTCAGATACCTGATGTTGAACATGAAATATGTGCACCAAGGAGTGAGCAAACAGTAGCTCCCAATTTGTCTCGAGCACCATCGACATGTTGACAAGGAGTGCAATCTGTACCAGGTCGTCTAGAAGTGTGCAGCCAAGATGAAAAAGCAAGATGTAACGATATCCGAATAAGATCGTACCAAAGAGGTTCCGCTGAAGTTGGACAATCTCCAATCTAGGGACAGTGATCGGGAGTCAAGCGACGTACTAGTACAGCCGCGATTTACTTTGCGTTGACTGAGGTGAAACAAGGCCGACGGAAAGATAAAAAAAACGCGTGTTTTTCTTTTTACACTATTCGCTTTGCGCAGCCGATAGCAGGGCAGTTGGGCGGCGTCACGAAAATTTGACTCAATGGCTAGCGTTTCCCAACTTCGTTCGGCGCCAGTCGGCACCACAGATCAGTGGTCGGCACTCATAGTCCAGCCGGGAAGAAAAACGTATGGGCTCAGAGCAGAGCGTCGATCGCGACTTTCGTAAAGTGAAGCTCCCGTAATACTTCGGCGACTCGTGAGCTAACGCCTCTTCGAACGAGCCCGCGAATCCAATGCGTCGAACGGTTTGCGGCGGCAATCAGGCTCGAAGCAAGGGGGCTGGAGGCTGAATATCCGAGAGAGACGCGGCGCTGGTTTCTACGTCTACTTCGCACATGAGATAACAAGATAGCGAAGCTAGCCGAGCGTGAACGCTGACTTATGTTACGTTGGAGTACGCACAATCGAAATGACGCCTGCAACAGAACTCAGCTAGAGGCTTTCAACAGGGGACACATGCGTTCAAATGAGCTGCGATTTCAAAACTTCATGTCTCCTTTCTGACCTTCGGTGTTTACTTTGATCCGCGTATACCAAAGCACTCAATGCTGCAAGTAATAAAGTCGTGTATACGTACCTTCCGAAGCGATTGAAAGTGCGTTGGTTTCCCTTGGAGCTCACGAGCAAGAGCGCGTCGAACTGTCATCCGTCGGCTGCGTCGGTCTCGTCGGGTCGCGCGGCTGGGGAGGTCGCGGTCGCTGTGTAGTGCGCATGCTCAGCTGAGCTCGCCGGCTCGCTTGGCCTCTCGGCTGGCTCAGCTGACTGGGCTCACTCCCTTCGTCGAACTGCCTCCGAAACTCGAGCTGGCGCGCCCGCGGGTTCTTATCTTCTCAAAAAACGAGGCTGTAACGTTTCGTTTGATGGCGCAAATGCACGTCATTTTTCACGTCGTTTTTTTTACGGTGTGAATCTCGCAAAACAGGCGACGAAGAGTGGTGGGTGAAAAGTGCTCGCACGTTGTCGTGAATTTTGTGTACGACGTAGTATTACCCAGAAAGGTAGGTCAATATCAATAAGTGTGCGCGTAAGAAGCAACTACATGCACGTGACCTGTCAACCCAGTTCATCCTCATTATTTTATTGCGCGAACCGACATTGTCACGTATCTCGTTCGATTCGGGTCCCAACACCGGTAACCTAACTTTTGTTGCATTATAACAACTGCAATAAACATTTGTTGAAAAACAATAACTCAAATAAGCACGTCGTTATTGGGCTTTCTCTTTGAAAGGTAGGTCGCGGGTGTTCCAGCTAGTTATTTTGAACGGTTTGGTGGTTTCTAGCATTTCAAGCGCGCGAGTCTGTGTGTACTGCGTACCCTACCAAGAGCCGTACGTACTTGCGCTTTCGATCAATGTTAATGTGTTCGCAACGCAGAACGTTTGTGTTCTGTGTGTATATACCTCCAATATCGTTCCCTGTCGTATTGCCGTATGGTAACTTGTGCTGTTTTACGATATCATTCACGCAATGTCGTATATATGTGGGCATACCGATATCCACATGTTGCGTTACGAACGCTCAATATCGTGCTACGTTTCCTTTTAGTCCGCGGTATATGCCGACGCAATTCATGTTGCTAACTTTGTATTCGTTCTGAGATATATGCATGCGATATCATATTTTCCTTTGGGCGCGTGATCGACGACCGATATATATGTATCGTGCGGCCGTACAGTATGTCCATGTTGGTCACCAATATGCACGCGATGTCGTATTCTATTCCAATAACCGCGCATTATATGGGGGTATTGTGCTCCAAAATCGTGTTGTATACCAATAACCTCAAGTTCTATGGGAATATTGCGCTCCGATATCGTGTTGTATACCAATAACCGCAAGTTATATGGGAATTTTGTGCTCCAATATCCTGTTGTATACCAATAACCGCATATTATATTGGGATATTGTGCTCCGATATGAATTCCCATCGTGGGTATTGGGTTAATCGGATAACAATGAGTTTTATTGGTTTCCTTTAACTTCATTGGAATACAATATTTCCAATAAGCCGAGTTCATATTGGCCTTTTTCAATAGGGATTCTGTAGGTAATAAACTTCTAGGAGATTTGAAAACAGACTTTTGTGTTTGTCTTCCTGCCCGTTTACAAACACCTGCGCGAGTAATTTTTTTACCGGTCTCCATCATGTTTTAAGTAGGTGAATTCAGTTCGGGACATCTTTAATAAATTTGAGATATCCAAACTTCCAGATGGTGCCCATTTAGGGTTTACGAATAATTAGCCTGGGTGCCAGATTCTAGCTTGAGAGCGATTTATTTCAACAAACATTGGTCAGCGAAGGGAATGCCGTGGCTATGCTTCTGCTAGAGCAAGTGAGCCAACACTGCCTTTCGTGGCTTGATCGTGTCTGTTCATTTGCTTGTGCATCATAAATTCAGCTGCATAGTTCAGAAAGAGCTGATGGTGGCTAGTCATCCTTGACGTCACGACGACTTGGTTGAGGTTACGGAAAACCTTCTAGCCTATTGTGAGCCAAGCTCTTGAGAACATCTCGATGATAGATAAACGAGTGAACTTATGTAGAGGCTTGGACGTCGTCAACTTATGCGGCAGAAAACTGGAGTCGTCGATAGAGTTGGATTACAAACAATGCTCGAGAAAGAGCGGTATGCGTGTGTGTATGCGGGCATATCTTTTCGATGACAACCCGCATGCGAATACTTTTTAATAGGTAAACAAGACCTTATGTAAGTGATTTTGAAGTATTGATATTTATTTGAGCATTTGCGTTCATTTTTGTTTTGCTTCAACTTTATTCAATAAAGGAAAGGCAGCCGTTCATTCCAACATTACTTTTAACTTCTTAATGCGCTAGGGGCTCCAATAATGCCATTTTTACTGTTATTGCATGTAAAGCCCTGTACCAGTTCCTCTTGCTGCAGGCTGTACCACTTGAGTTACAATCATAAAAAATATCAACAGTATCAGTAAAAAAAATCATCAAGCTGCTATGACTTCGTTTAGGGATAAGTGAACCCTTTCCTGATAGAAGTTTTTTTCTTGTTTTATTTTGGACAAGTACAAAGAAGTCAATGCACATTTGTTCTTTTCATTATCTAAAGGGAGCACATGCAGTGCTTGCAAGCTGCTCAGATTGACAAGCATTGGATGAAAATATTGAGGTTGAAAATTTGTCGCGATTCTTCTATTTGGTTTAATTTTAACGCATACGCTTCCACTACATTCCGGGAGTATCAGACTCCGTACCGGAGGAACACAGTACAAGTTTTCACACCTTTAAGGATGTAAAAGGTGTGTTGTAGCAACTTACAGCCTGGGCTACACTATTTTATCACCTTTTAATCTAGTAATACACCCTCATAATTTTTCCAAAAGGCGCGCTGTTTCCTGTTACACCCTCCATTTAATGAAGGGTGTAGGGGTGTAGAAGAGAGTGCTAAATAAATTATACGAAAAGGTTTTGGAAAGCTTATACATGGCTCTCTTCATAACGTACAGGATAGATTTCTGCTTGAACACCAACACTTGTTAGGAGTCTTCTTTTTTATTATGTCAGTTGTAATTCATGCAAATAGCCAATAGCACGTGCCTCTTTTGCATAAAATTTGTATTTTTGTTAAGGAAATTTTATATATGAGTTCATATTTAATTTTCTTACAAATTACTCCGCACTCAGAAATTTGAAACCATGTAGAAATGCTCAATACTTGCGTTTGTTACAAATATTTATTGACGGAAGTGTACAGTAAGAAATTCAGTTAGTCTCGAGTTTATATCTCACAACACGACATGAAATCAAAATAAAGTAAATATGTTCGACAAATATTCATGACGTGCTGCTAGAACCTGTCACATGACCATGTCAGCCTAGGTAAAATATTCATTTGAGGATATGATTACATGCGCAATAACTCACAGACATAAAGTGGCAGAACCTATAATAAACCAGTCCGAGACATCCCATAAAATAATGGTCTATGGACGTCTATGGAAAATTAAATGACAGACTATCACTTCCTATAGCCTTGTATGGTCGGCCTTAGAAATCTATAAATACAGATACAGCCAGCTATAGAAAAGTCAAGGGCTCTGTGTCTAAAGCCAGGGAACCAATAAATTTTCTTTACCCGTCTATAGACACTTCTATGGTCCTGAGTCTAAAAGCTCAGGGCCATGCTCCAATCACAACGACAATAATCATAATCATAATAATAATAATAAATAAGTGCATTTTTAACAGTGGCCAGGGACATTCAATTGGTCGTCTTGCTGGCGGAGTTCAATAGAAAGCACAAACATACGCTTGCGCGCGCAGGCACACACATACACGCGCGCAGGCACGTACACATGCATGCACTCGCGCAAACGCACGCCCGCGCGCAGACGCACACGCATGCACAAGCACAGACGCACACATGCATGCACGCAGACGCATCCATGAGCGAACGCACACAGATGTACGCAAACAAATACGACAAAGGAAACGCTGCTTGAGTTAGTTTTGGTTTTGCACAAAAAAAGTTACAACCTAAAGTTTAAATAAAACCTAAGATTTAGTAATTTTTTGTTAATATTTTACATTATTATTGTAGTGAAAATCTTATTGTTACTAATATAATAATGGTTTGCTTCCTTTCGTTCTAAAAGAGAAAAAAAAGTATCTTAAAGACCGCACAAGACCATCGCTACTGCAGCCAGTTTCGGTTGGGGCTGACGTTGAATGGCTGTTGGAGTTGCAGTGGCTTCAGAAATCTCCTTTCTTTTTACGTTTTAGCCGTTTTAGCGGATATTTTAGTTATCTTCCTTACGAGGACCATGCTCAAGAATAGCAAGCGATGACTGAGAGTTGGGAGACGCTGCGTCGTGCCAACGCCCGTAAGTTTAGGACAGCATGGACGACTCGTGCAAACGCCGGTAAGCAACTTTCTTTTGTTTCTGCGAAGTGGGCTGCTGTTTCAAACTTTGTCGTGTACCGTGTGCTTGCTCAGCTATGCTTGATTTTAACTATGCTTCCGCCCTGCGTTATTTCGTTATTTGAAAAGAGCGTATCTTCTTCAAAACCTGTGGCTCTCTCCGCAGTGTGAGAAGGATTGTCGTGCGGCGGAACTGTGGGCATGTTCGGGGCGCCGTCCTCCGACGCTCCTGCGACGACGTTTTTTTTTGTGGAGCGTTCAAGTGCCGTCTGACGGCAGTTCAAGCATTCAGTCGCCGTCACAAAGTGTTAATCACAGGTCATGCTAGTTCTGACGTCTTTTCTCAACAGCAGCTCGCCACCGATTTGTTTCATAAAGCGGGAGCGAGAAAAACGTTACAAGAGCGAGCAGGATGATTTCGCCTAAGCTAATGCCTGTGCCGTAGAGACCGCGGTCTCTTCGCGTTTGCCGAACCGGCACACTTTCCAAGTTTATGATTGTGTGAAGTAAAAAAAGAAGAGTTTAGATGTCACGTTTTTTAGTGCTGGCGAAATCTCTTACAGAAAATAGAGCAGCTAGAAAAAGCAATAGAGTAAAGCTATACGCACTCCGGAGTGCACTTCGGGCGGAAATGGCTATACGCACTCCGCGGAGAGCTCATGCCATTCGGGCCACCCTTTTCGAACGGTGCGTGTATCACTGGGGAGCTCGTTAACATTGCCCCCCGCCTGCGTTCACGCCGCTTCGTGGCGACAGTATCGGCAGCTAATTACAAAGCTTAACCAGTACACGCCGCTTCGCGGCGTCCAGCCGGCGACCGAAGCCCCGCTGTCCCCGATCGCACCTCCGAAAAGGGAGTCCCATACCATTTAGTTTTAAGAAGCTTCGTCGACAACATTCGTTTTTTTGTGTGTTTCTTCAGTGTTTATTGTAAAAACAAAACGTCCTAAATATCGCCAAATGCCTCGAAAAAACAAAATGTCCGAAAAAAAAGTAGGCCCACCGCGGATTGACCTGCGTCCACTTGCGTATAACGCAGACACCTTAACCCCTATGCTATGCCATCGCTCTGAAAATTCGTTGTGACCATTTGTTTTATACGAGATTAGCGGAGTGTGTATAGCCATTTCCGTCCGAAGTGCCTTGCGGAGTGCGTATAGCTTTATTCATAGCAAAAACATAAAGAAAGGTAGAAAAAAATGAACTTAAGCGCCTAATGTCCAATCTGAATATTGCATGAAGTTCGAAGACTACCACCATACCAACTCGCCCGGTTATTCTTTCTGTCAAAGAATAATATCCAATAGTAACAAATAAATAAATTTTATTTATTTGTTTGTTACCATAGTGCAGCCCTACCCTGCTCTACTCTTTTTATGATATCATATAATGTGTAAATGTATAGGACAGTTCACAGCAACCATTTATGTCCGACCCATTATGTTGAATATTTTCCCTAAGAGCTCGAAGTTATATAAAAAAGTGTTCTTCATAAATTAATCTGCAGCACTGAATGTACAAAAGCATGTGACATGTATGTATGTTCTCAGCGAAAGAAAAGGATGCATTCAAAAAGCGCCAATCATTTTGTTTCTTCTCTGTTAGAGCTTCTTTCAGGTATACACAAAATGTGGGTGCCTAAGTCTAAAAGAGTGAATTGACTTTCCTGCATGGCGGGAGGGCCTGACTCAATTTGGCTAGCAGCTTGAAACCTATGGGAACCTGGGAAACTGAACCACAAGAGTGAGAGCGACACCCGCCTTGCACTTCCTCAATGATGGCACCATGAGGAAGGGGGAGCTGCCCTAAAATGAATACAATGGCAGGTGGGTCGTTCCAGTGAACCCCTATACGGATGATGCCAAGCAGAAAATTATTGAAAAATGTATTATTAAAAACATGGAGGGTGAAGGGCACGAACAAGAAGGAGGAGATCAACACAGCGATGTGTTGTGTTGGTATCCTCTGTTCCCATATTCTTCATGATTTCTTTTTAATGATTGGCTACCAACTGGTTCAAACATCAGCACTATAGTCCTGATGCTTGAACTAGTTGGTAGCCAATAGCAGCATGCTTTTATTGACTATCTTCAAGAAAGGTATGCTGCTATTTATTAGTATGCATTAACACTGCGCTTAGAGTTGAATCCTAGCCATTCTTTAATGAACAAAAACAAAAACGAGGGTACAAGCTAGCTATACAGGCTAAACACGAATAACTTATTCAAGACGGGTTCTCAGGAAGATAATACGAACACAGAGAAGTGACCATTACAGCTGAGCTGTAATGAACAAAAAATAAATAGGTGACCCAAAAGAGGAAACATAGGGGAAGACATGAAGTCACCGTCTTTCTAATTTCTGGTCTGCTTACCACCACTTTACGAATGGAATTACTTCCTGGACCTTACTGCGTAATACAGTTCACAACTCCTAACATACCCCAAAACAGTAAACGCAAAGAAGCAACCTACTAACACCTGGGTAAATCTGAATAAACAAACAACAGGGAATACTCTTGAGCTTTCAACAGGAAATAAAAAATGTCATGCACAACATCAATATTTAAAAACACAGACGGACATCACACCTGCTGATAATCAAAAATATAGGCCAAGAAACTCTTTCCACTTGATGGCAAAACACAGGGAAGGCATTCAACAAATTTCTGGGTTTCATCATTGTTATTGATTGTTTCAGCATACACTTGTGGTCACTCTCGTTAGTCCAAATTTTTTCAGTAGTGTTCTATAAGGCCACACAATTATTACATAAGTTCACGTGTTTTGACACAGCTGAATACAGATCCTTATTTTTCTGCAACATTTATACTAAGTTCAATCAGTCCTTAATGCGGGGTTTTGTCGCATGAAGTGTTCTATGGGTCGAGCGAGACTTTCTAGCGGTCCTTGGGACAGGTCATGCTGTGGCTTAAAGGGCCACTCCGCTCAATTCCAAAACATTTAGGCTTACATGTGATTCCATTTCACAAAGAACTACTAAACAGCTCTACGTCTTCGGATTCGTGAAATGTGGAATATTATTTGTGCAATCCTAATTTAAACTTCAGCTGACACCGAAACCGAAACTTCGGTTGCGTCAGCCAACATTGGTCTCGTGTCGTCAGAGTCATGGCCACGTCACGTCGAACCACGTGGTCTTGTGACGTTCGGGGGGGCGAGGGACAGGAAACGTGACGCGGGCAGATCGCTTCGCATGGCGTGGACGGTGATGGTCCGGGGGAGAGGGGGAAGGGGAGAAGACAAAAGACTAGAGGGGGAGCGGAGAAACAGGCCGATAAGAGCGCAGGGTAGTGCAAACTAGCGCATCCGCGTTACTGTGAGCACGTGGGCGCCATTCAGCCAACACCGGGAGGAGAAACTCATGACGTCATCGTTCAATTTCGCTCTGAGAATTAAAAACAAACAAAACGTGAGAAGGACGTAGTCATGCCTCTGACGTAGTGGATCAACGTTGGCCGCTCCAACTCCATCGCATTGACTGTGCTGACGATTGCGCCTCATTTCGCACGCTAGATTTGGCAGATTTCGGCGACTTGGCTCACTTGAAGGGTTGCTGGCCAGTTTATTAAATATATAGAAGGAATTATATCGTAATCTTTGACATGGGGTCTTCCTATATGATACTGAAGAGGGCTACAAAGTTTTCTAAATATCAAAAATGAAGCGGAGTTGCCCTTTAAGCATTACTGGCTTTCTATTTGTTACTTTGTGGCATATGGCAAGCTGTATTAAATTTATTGCAGGTCCGAGCTGCACGAAGCGGGTAGACTCATCATCAAAGACCGCAAGTCGCTTTCTTCAAGTAGCACAGAGTGTCCTATGAGGTGAGCAGTCATTATTGGCGGTCCTTGGTACATGCCGTGCTGGGGGTTTATGTAATACTGGCCTTGTCTTTGTTACTTTCTGGTATATGGCAAGCGGCATTAACTTTATTGCAGGTCGCAGCTGCACCAAGCCGGTAGACCTACCGTCAAACACTGCATGCCGCTCTCTTCAAGCCACGCAGAGTGTTCTATGAGGTGAGCAATCATTTCTAGCGGTCTATGGCAGATGCTGTGCTGGGGGTTTATGTAAAACTGGCCTTGTCCACTTTGATCCAGTGTTTCTTAACGAAAAAGTGGACCTCTATATTTGGATGGTGCACGGCTGCATTCACATGCACACGGAATTTATATATATTTTTATATACATATATGCAAAGCTTTCTACTTCAATTCAAACAAAATTAAAAAAAAAAATTAAAAAAATAAACGGCGTGAGTTTTACTTGGATGCCGCCTTCACCGTATGTTTGTGGGGCTCTGAGGACATTACATAAGGGGAAAACCCTTCCCAGTATGTTATTCAACACTATTTAACCAAAATTTTAATAATATTTTTTAATAAAGGTTTTATGGGATATTTTTGAATTCTAGTTTCAAAGGCAGCGAATATTAAAGACTAACCCAATTGACACAATTTGCGAAGGCAACAATTTTCAGATATTCAATCATAAACATCTGCCTTTTTGTCGCCCAATACCAAAACCTTGCGCTCAGAAGCCCTCAGAATGTCGTGCGGACGTGGTTGCTTCGGACGCACCTTCACTATCCTGGAAGTACGACGCCGATGCTTCCACTAAGGATACACTGTCGAGATAGTGACGACGTACCCGGTACGACTATGTCACTCTTCTACGCACCATTAACGGCAGGAATTCTTGAGCTCAAGCTGAGCGCGGTTTTGCACCCGACATTAAAGATGCAAAAGTTTGACAATGAATACCTCGAAGCCGCTTGGCTTTTCGTGAATGTTTTAAATCGGCATAGCCTTTCATATTGACTGGCTTTTAACACTGCAGTTGCAACATGGTCCATAAAGCCATTAATTACAAAGCTAAAAGATTATGGTCAATTGGCCAACATACTGTGACAATTATTCCCTTTACTAATGTCCGCCGAGTCCCACGAACACGCAGTGAAAAAGGCATCAACTTAACTCTCACGGCCTTTTTTTTTAAATTTCTAATAGCTTTCAAATAGAGTTCTGTGCATGCATGTAAACGGACTTGTAGAATATAATCATGCGCATAATTGTTACAATGGTTGGCTTTTCACCCAATTAAGTATTGCATTTTTATCGCAACTTTTAAAACATAAGCAAACCATACAATTTTATACTGAAAATGTATTCTATTCGGCAATTAATCAACAGACTGCTACTTTGTTCGCCTTTGGCTTCATACTTAAAATAATAGGCATGTGAGAATCATAGATTTTGAGCTAAAACTCAATAATGATTTGAGCTTACTAACTTTTCAGTTGAATATCACATAGCTTCTGCAACGCTCTCTATGCTCGCGAATTCAGGGTCCGTTTACATCAAGTCATCCAGCAGCCTCAGGTTACCTTTAGGGCCTCCGAGATTGCTCTTCTCTTGACCTAGACAGCTCGTTTTATATTTTGTCAGAACACTGCTTGTCTGTCACGAATTCTAGTGGTACAGCGAGGTTCAAACTCAACAATGTCGCATAGATAGCTGTAGAAATATATTATCGCGAGCACCTCTTTATGCGCAACCCCCCCCCCCCCCCCCTCCACCGTTGATAACCACAACCGTCAACCTCGCCAGGCTCGACGCGCTGCGTGCTAAATTTCCGCTGCTCCGGTTGGTGTTCGAGGGGGAGCTCATATGGCCAGCGACTAGACTTAAAATGTAGCTCGTGAAAGTTAATTTCTACAGCTACATGAGAGACATAATGTTTGCTGTTTTCTGTAACCTTCATCTTTGGGATTTTCACTGTAGAGGAGGAGGAAAAAATGAACATTGGCCAAGGGACAAATATTAGCATGTACCGTTATGGTCAGTCGGTGGCCCTATACGGTTCATAATGCAGAGTGGCGTGGTGAGAAGGGTGCGTCCGTCGCAGACATAGATTGTAGCACCTGAGGTCCCCACCTTCTGTCTGTGTTTGTCCCTTTTTTTAAACTTGCCTTCCCCTGGCTATGCTCGCCGCTACCGTTAAGAACCCATTATCGCACCCAATGAAAGCTTGCGGCCGATGACACCGCCTGGCAAAGTGTGTCTACCCAAACGTCCTTGCTTTTTGTCTTCTGACTCTTTTGGGAATATTGTTTCTCAGCTGTGATTTCTCTTACCCAAACAGTAACCTCTAATGTACACAGGAAGGCTGCTGTCTGCAGAAAGAAAACCGGCCGTTGTAAGAGCGAAATGTGAGAGCAAAGCAAAAAACCGCTCTCATTGCGAAAACGAACCAGTGATGCGTCAGATTTTCGGCGTGGCTTCTATTTTGTTTTTACCTCCAAACCTTTCTGTTCAGTTCTAACAATAAATGTAACAAGATAAATAAGTCTAGCAGCGTATCATAATACACCGCAAAAGTGTTTCATTACTGCATCAGAAATAGATTTCGCAAATGCATCTTGATACAGAAATAGAGATACTCAAAAGTGTCGCTAAGATTATATAACAATACTTTCATGTCGTGATGTTGCCCCGATTGTAATTCCTCATTCGTTTTACATTGCTGCAGACGCCGGTTACTTGTTCCAACATAAGCACTGTATGCCTGTGTGGAGGCTGATGCTCATGGCCATAATGGCAGCGAAGAATAGCAGTTGACGAGAGCAAACATATATTGGCCTTCTATATTAAAATACATTGTGCTTTATCCTTTTAACTAACGCAGGGCGAGAACATCCCACCGACACCATGTGTCCTCTACACCAAGCAGGAGCTGGACGATGCAGTGTTTCTTCACCTTGTTGTGGATCGTGAGCGCTTGTTCCCCGTTTTTATGCTGAAGAGGGGCTGTGCATGTTTTTGGCTGCATATTGGCTGCTCAGCATCCAGTACAAATGCAAGGCCTCCAACACGCTGGTTGGTCTTGGGGAGGCTTTTCCTTGGCTTGACCGACACAACTCCAAGGACAGTCGTAATCAAAATTTTGAACAAAGTTTGCAGACAGGAATGGGGTCGAAGAGATGTTTTTTGAGCCGTTTTAAAAGTTTATAATGCACTTTTCTCGACAGTATTTTCAGGTTCATTCTTGGTTTGCTTCCAGAACGAATGATAGAAGGTTTTCTGGAGGGATGTTTTATTTTTCTTTCATAAAATGTTGACTACTATTTGTGATAACTTATGCTGACCTCCTGAAGGCGAGGCATGCTTAGAATTTAGCTGTACGACTTCCTCATCCATAGTCGCCTTCCAGAACTTTATAATTTTCCTTGTACATGAGAAAGAGGATATCGTCTTCTACCGAAACATTTGGTTTTTCGCCGTAGAGTGCAAGTTCATTATGTGATATTTTTTTATTACATGCTTGCAGATAGCATTCTTTATGTCGTGGAATGGCATACAATGGATTTTTCATTTGTCTCTTAGGGTTAAATAAATGTTCAATTTAACACATTTTAATTGATGTCGTAATGAGTTTCCCTTACTGAATTACTGCTGTGGTTCAGTCAAGGGCTAGACCACTCCCCTCTACCATGTTTCCAATTAGTAATCATATGAGCATAAAGAGACAAGTGATACGTGAATCGTGTTACCTGCGCTCCTCTGAAACAAACAAAACATGTCACATGATATCCTAACAGGAGAGCTCCCCTTGCCTCGTTTGTGGCAACCCATGATGCTAACAATGGTTCAGCCGTGCAGTACGATGCTTGGGGCCACTGCTTGCTCGCTTAGAGTTCGAGAAAGGGGGGTGCCGTAGCACTTCCCAATTGCCCCCGGGGTTATGATCTGGCTTACAAGAAGCTGTTTTGTATTACTTCACAAGTTGCGTTCAGTGTGACTCATTATTTCTTTATCACGTGCCTCTATGTGGTGCTGTGGCTATTCCCCTAAGTGAAATAAGTGTAAATGTGTTCAGTAAACATGATAAGCTGTAAATCATATCATAATAATAATATAAGAATATGCAATACCATATAGGATTTTTGTAAAATTTACACATTCCGATATGTCTATTGGACACATTCCTATAATATTTTCACTGGGGCCTATACTTCCTTTCACCCCTCGTCCAAGCACGGCGGATGCTATCAGCCAATCCAGCGTCGAGAGAGCGTCATATGACCTAGAACCCCACAAAACCAAAACTTCGCGGGATACTCTCCCGGTGCCGGATTGGCTGGGGTGGAACAGCATCCACTGGGCCACTCCAGCGGGTGCCCATCCATGCCAAGCAGCCTTTCCCAGGGGTGTTATAGAACACCCATTATGAAGGGTTCTTGGCGGCACATTATGAGGGTGTTAGCCATGGTACAAACTGGTTTACACCCTTAAGTGTGTAAAAAATTTACTCTGTACTGAAGGGTTCCCTTTCCCTTTAGTGCCAATAAGCTTGTGTAAAGTGAAAAATAATGTAACTAAATATCGTTGAACTGTCCCTTCACCTGAAGTTACTTTTTTTTTTTTTTTTACTGCTGCATTACTGGAGGATCTTAAAGGGGTAGCAAAACGAAATTCCAGCGCTCGTTTTCTAGCTTGAGTGTGTTGCATGTGGCACCCTAACCTCAAAAATACCAGTCTTTCGTTGAAAGGCACAAGAAAACTAATTTTAAAGCTAAATAAACAATATTTCAATGTGCACCGGGTGGATGCATGCGGAGCCTATTTGGGAGTTAGTCTAGCAACGTTGTGGAATCTGCTACGTAGTCGTGACGTAGCAGATTCCTTTGGAGCAGCGCCGCTCTTTGGCATTTCAACATCTTCCTTCTTAGCTTTCTTCCTCAACTCACAAGTCGCGCATTGTACCAAACGGTCAAAGAAGACGGTAAGAAAGGACTCCCCTCTTTTTCGGACCCTCGTTCGGGCAACCGGACACAGCCATTCTCCCCCTAGAAGATTAGCCCGTCGCTCAAAACTCGAACAAAAGTTGCTTTCCCCACCCCGTTCAGCCCTAAGCTGACAGTGTTGTGGAACCTACGTGCTCCTTGGGCCACCCACACGCGCGTCACCCACGGGTACTTTGAACAAAGAGTGGTTGTTTGGGCGAGTTGGTTTGACATCTTATACAATACAATTCAGTTGAAAGTTCCACCTAGTTGTGTCCTGTTCTCTTCTTTTGTCCTCGTCCTTGCTGCGAACAAGATTGTATAAGATACTTTGAACGGCTGGGTTGTAACGCGCTGATGCTATAGGGTCCCTGCACTGACGTCACATCGCATACTTTTGAGCACCAGATAAAAGGGGGAGAAGTATTCTGTTTTTGTAAGAATTTTGAGTGACAGGTTAATCTTCTATAATCGTCTGAGAGGAGAATAGCGACGCCTGTGCAAATCCGGGTGGCAAAAGGAGGATCCTGATAAGAGGGGAGCTCCCTCTTCCCATTTTTTTCTGGAGGGCATTGGAAATGACGTCATGTGCAAGCCACGTATAGACCGTTCCATTAGGGTAATAGCAGAGAGGGTAAAAAGAGAAAAATATGTCCTTTCCCTCTCACCCGCACGTCGTCCGCTCAGCCGAGTGGGCTGTACCTAGCATCCGGCTGGCGTACAAACTCTGTTTCAAATCACGTCATTTTGGAAATTTCAAGCGCAGCTGCGCAGATATGGGTATGCCAGTTATCGTATTATACTATGCTAGATAAAAAGACTAACAGGGTCCGATTGCGCTGTAAGCTGCGTGCAAATAAAAAAAATAGGGAAAACTGTGTCAGATTGGCCGGTCTCTCCGGCGAAAAGTAAATCCGTTTGCTGTACCTTTTTTACTTTACAAAGTTCGTACTGGTGTAGGCCTTTAGCGACCATGGGTGGAAGTCTGAAAATATAAATAAAGACATGCTCTCCTGCTGCAATGCAAGCAGTAGTTGAGGGTAGTACTGCCGGCTGACTCAACTGCTATTTAAGTAATGGAAAAAAAGATATGCTAGTTGATCATTTACCGAAATAGAACAACAGAGAGCTCTAGGTTGATTTTGGAGTAGCCATAACTTTTCTAAGAACGCGAACCACTTCACAACGGCAGCCACGAGCGAGAGTTCGATGTTCCGTACAGCCCGCCGGTACAGCCCAAAGATGAAGAATGGCAACCTCCCGGTTTTTCGTCTGCTAGCGGAGTCGGGCGCGTGCCCTCTCTCTCGTTTTACCCCGCCGAACCCGCTGAATTTCCCGGATGTATGGAGAGGGCGCTGCTGTCGAACAAAATGGTGCCGCCCAGAGAGCGCTAAATGGAATGGTCTATTGACACCACCACAATGCTGGCAACGCCACCAAGGGCAAAGCTCATAACCACGCCTGCCTTGCTACTTCACGAACGCGGGAAATCCTTTCTTTCTGTTTTTGTTTGCGCCGGATATCCCATGACGGATCTCGCTCTTCGTTCGCTTTTCTTCGGACGCTTGCTCGAATGCACCGTTTGGAACGAAAAATATAGCCAGTCGTTCAAAATAGAAACGTGCGATTATGATTTACGGTTAGTATCCTATTATCCGTCATGCTTGACCCATTTCCGAACGAAATTTGAATATTTTAATTTTTGTTTCCGTACCTCTTTAATGGTGGGACCACGGACGACTGAAATGGTGGTCGCAACCAGTGTCGCAAGACGTAGTACTCAAAACGTTCAATAAATATTGAGCAACCTTGCAGCAGCTTCGCTTGTCATTAATATGTAAAAGATTTTGGGGTTTAGTTCTCAAAATTCAGCGCCCGAAATTGTTGACAATCGTCTGAGGAACACCAACATTTTCTGGCAGTCTGTGATAAATTATATATGAAGTGTATAACAACAGCCACTTTCTGCCAGTGACTGGCCGAAAGTCAATGGCCAGTGGCTGGCCAAACGGGAATCGCCAGGGGCTGATCAAACGTGAATGGCCACTGGCTGGCCAAAAGTGACTGACCAGTGGCTGGCCAAAGTCGAATGGCCAGTGGCTGGTCAAAAGTGGCTGGCTAGAGGTGAATGGCCAGTGACTGGCCAAAAGGGAATGGCCAGTGACTGGCCAAAGGTGAATGGTCAGTCACTGGCCAAAGGTGAATGGTCAGTCACAGGCCAGACTTGATTGGCCAGTCACCGGCCTAAAGTGAATGACCAGCGACTGGCATAAAGTGAATGGCAAGTCACCAGACGAGGACGAAAACACTGCTATTGCCGAGCACTTTGGCCAACCTTGGGCCATCAAAAATCTGGTAGGCCATAGTACACTTGCCAGCGGTGGCCCATTCACAACGTGCTCCTTGGATATGTCTCAAGTCGCAAGCATTTCTACGCGCACCATGTCTAAAGACATCAATTTCGGTTGACCCTCTCTACTCTCACGAGGAAATAGTGTTAAGGAGAAGACAAGGAAGCCGAAGCTGAAGTGGGGTGTACTAAAGCTGCGAGGACTGCCAACCGCGTCGGTTTCTTCACAGGAGCTGTCCTAGTCGAAATGCCCACCATGCACCTACAGAACATGTGTGTGCGGTTCTACAGGCATCTCTATGTCACCCCCGCGGTTGTATGGGTGTCTCTAAATCTCTGTGGGGTCAAGTCATCACATGAGATATATGATGACTCTGCCGGCTCCTTCGAAATTCACCACACAGCCCCTGAGAATACGACCGTAGCGTATATAGGACATGTGGAAGATTGTCTGGCAGCTGTAGGTCCCCGGCCGCCTGTAGAAAGAAACCATAGGGTTTCATAGGACGAGTACGACGTTGTGCGGGTGTAGGGAGTTTACCAGGTATCCTGAGGGTAGAGATATCTGAGACAAGTGTGTTCTCTAGGGAATCTTATGGATGTGCAGGGAACCTCCAGATATCCTACAGGAGTCATGTGAAATAAGTTAAGTAAATAATGTTCTGAACTTCTTTGTTTCGTGTTTTGTGTTCTGATCTTATCAGTTTTGCGTGTTCTTTACTCTTGCGAAAGAGCCTAGATGTTGCCAAATATACCGTAGGCAGAAACGAGTATGATGGAAAACGTATTTATTCTCTCATTAGGTTCATTTAACAGATATCCAATTGACCGTTAACGACAAACGAGAGAAACAGCTAGTACATTGACAAAAGCAAATGAACAATGGCATTAAGTTTCACGTAGAATATTGATTAAGTGTATGAGAAGGACGTTTGGAAGCACAGGATATGAGACCAATAGACCAAAAAATAGAAGCAAGCAGTTTTGTGCTGTGAAATACATGTATATGTTTAAATATCAGAGAAGGGATTGCAATAGTAAAGATTGTCAATCAAGATATATTCACCACTATTCACATACTCTGCCACAGAAGTCACACCACACACACACACACACACACACACACATCACACACACACACACACAACACACACACACACACACACACCAGCACACGCACGCACGCACGCACGCAAACGCAAACGCAAACGCAAACGCAAACGCAAA
>JABSTQ010006534.1:0-77996 GCA_013358835.2 Ixodes persulcatus | reverse complement strand
CGTTTTTGGAATTGGTAAGCCAGTTTTGCCTTAGTGTCATTTCCTTGTCAATTCATTGTGGTGTGTAGATGTGGTGTTGCCGGAAAGTTTTTAGGGAAGCAGGCTGCTGTTGGGAAACAGGACCGGAGAAAGAGTCTTTTTTTTTGCAAATTGACACTTAGTCCATCCATTGGATCTGCTGTCTTGTTCAACAGAAAACTCGAGTAACCATGTGTGAATTGCCTCTGGACCATGTGTACACTTAAGTTTTTGTGAGTCTTGCTGAGGTGTCACTTTCCTAGAAACATCAACACGGCTGGACCTACAGTCCCCTTGGGAGCTACCGAGCAGGCACACTACGTTATGACAGCTTCTTCTACCTTCCTCATAGTTATGCACCGTGCAGGTCGTGTTCACATTTTTGCGCAATTGCTGAGATGGTACCAAAGCTGTCACTTCGGGCCATTCGAGCCAGCACAGTTCACCATGATCACAGTGTAGAAAAACTGTAACCAGGGTCATCAGTGTACACCAGGATGAGACTACAGACGGCACTCATGCATAGTACTTGTCCTGATATAGGTGCAACCACGTAATCATGGAGATAAATCCGGACTGTTTTTATACCTACCATTTGGTGGTGGTGCAGCTGTGCTCCGTCCTTACAAGCACCTTTGGCGACAGAAGATGAGTCCTGCATGATCCAATTAAACACAAGTTAACGCACAACATATATACAGCGTTTCTGGTTATGCGTTGATGTAATGCACCATTGCCTGCACCAAAGCCTCCTCCTGCGCCTTAGGTATCGGTAGGCCTCATGCACAGGTGTAGAGAAATTGACCCGTGAGCTTGAGCGCTACGATCCGAGCTTTCGAAGAATCATCACGAAGCAGCACACTCGTGCAAAGTCAATAAGATCAAAACCACGGTGTCTGTTCACTATTAGTAGGAAGTTTTAGCAGACCGTTACCGTGCTCAGCGGTGGCCACGGTACGGCTGGTAAGGCTTTAGGCGCGCGCTGAAAAGCATGTTTCAAGATTACAGGGTAAGCTCCCAATAGCAATTCCGCTGCGCACGGCAACGATACGCTAAAACCGCCCATTGCGATTCCCAGCACTTACTGACACTGCAACCAAGATGGCGTGTAGGGAGGGAAGAGGTGCGTCCGCCCTCAAAATCATGCGCCTTCCCCGCATCCCTGCGAGGAATCTTCTCATTGGGGCCAGCATTCTGTCCTTCTCCCCGAGTTCAGCGACAACACTTGGTTCACGTCTTCCACCGGACTGCTGTGTTGCAATCGTGACGTGACAACCTTTGAAAAAGCCCGACTGGACAGCTAAAATTCCAAAAGTGAGGCAAATCTCCGTACAGACACACGAG
This sequence comes from Ixodes persulcatus, assembly GCA_013358835.2. Lineage (NCBI taxonomy): Eukaryota > Metazoa > Arthropoda > Arachnida > Ixodida > Ixodidae > Ixodes > Ixodes persulcatus. Next base: position 76,634 of record JABSTQ010006534.1, on the reverse strand, counting down.
CACTTGATGCTCGACATTACGCCGTCCGCCATAACGATTCATCGCCATCGCGATGCAGCTCACGTGTTGCGATCATCTAAATTATGTCACTTATGTAAAAAGACATGATTGATGCGACCTAAACTTGACACCGGTAATTGTATTTAGATTGTACCGAATTATACATTTTCATAAGTTAAGAATGCTGGTTTTACAAGAACCTCCGATGTGTCGTTTCGCATTTCGCTCTAGGGACATTTTGTGGGTACAAATCCCGATGACGTTACAACTCAATCGCCACTCTCCGTGGACGTCATCAACGCGCCGCGGTGAAGTTCCCTGCCAGTTGAGTTCGCCGCCGATCGAGATTAGGCTCCTCCCACCGGCGACGTCACGATGAAGTTTCTCCATCGCTCTTTCCAGCATAGACATACAGTACTGTGACAGTCGGCTCTGTTCCGTAGGCCGTGACGTCACTGCTGTCGCGCTGCTTCAGTTTAACTTTGATGAGATGTGCAACAAAAATATAAAGTCATATTAAACATTCATTCATTTCATGTCATTCACTTGTTTATTTCCGTGCTCATGAACGGCGAGTAGCCTTTGTATTGAGACACATAATCAAAAGGAGCACACACCAGAAATCTACGGCACTTGCAACAAATGTTATCTATTATGGGGGAGCAGCAAATATGTAACAGTTAAATATAAGCCATTGAACTTCTAAACACTTAATCTCTTGAGTTAAAAATGTCGATGCCGGTTGTACTGAACGTGTTATAAAAATGTTGGATGCGGCTCTTAGGACAGGAAAGCTTGATTTTCTTAACGGAGAAAGTGGGATTTGCCCTTAGAAGCATTCGAAGGTTCACATGTATTAATAGCTGATGTGGGGGTTGAACAATTAATGCGACCATGAACGCATTTACACAAAAACATTAGATCGCGCTCAAGTGTTTTCGAGATTAGTGTAGTACAGCCACATCGTCGTAAAAGCCTGTTATACTCATATTCAACACTTTGGCCTATGAAGCGATCATAAATATTACGAAAGAAACGTCTGTACTCGTTTTTGATATTTGCCTGGTTAGCACAATCAATAAAGTTCAAAACAACAAAACTAAATTCAAGCTTGCTACGTACTAAAGAAAAATACAAAATGAATATGCAAGCTGACGAAGGGACTTCACGCAATATTTTCTATATAACACCGAGCGTGTTATTTCCAGAATGTGATGATTGAACGTGTTCTTTGAATGACAATGAAGAAGCAATATATACACCTAAATCTCTTGTGCATTCAACCCTACGCAGAGGTAGGCTTTCAATATAGTAACAAAAACGTATGATCTCCAATTCGTTAGCAAACAACATAACTACCGTTTATTTTTTGGGGGATTTAGTGTAAACAGATTGCTGCAACGCCAACGGTGCAAATCATTTACATCCTCGAGTAGCATTCCACAGTCATAGATATATGACACCTGTCTAAACAATTTGATGTCGTCACCATATTGCAAAATATGTGAATGGCAGAAACAAGTACCGAGGTCTTTTATGAAAATATTGAATCAAATGTTCCCTAGTATGGACCCCTGTGGTACACCAGAAGATGACACATAAGGTCAGGAATGACGTCGTAATATTCGAACCAAGTTTTTTTCTTTCCATTAGATAGTTTGAAAAAAATTGCAAAGCTGGTTGTTTACTTCATGTGTCCCCAATTTATGAACAAGAATTGAAAGATTCACCAAGTCAGACGCCTTCGACGGATAAAAGTATACGTCATCCACCTGCGCACGATGATCGAAAATTTGTGAATCAAAGTCTAAACATGGCGTTATACTGGGGTCTACAGACCTTTCAGAGAAGAAAACATGTAAAGATGCCAATTTTACATTTAAAAAACTTTGACAAGTGTTCAAACAAAACGATTTCAAAAACTTTTGAAAAAGCACAGAGCAAGGATACCGGTCTGTACGTCTTTACGTCAGCAGTCTTGCCGCCTGTGTGAAAGGCACAATGACAAAATTTTTCCTAAGCTCGGGAAAAGTAAAACTTGATAGAAACAAGTTGAAAATATGCGTTAATATTGACGTAAAAAGTGAAGAACAACCGTTAACAATTAAGCTTGGGATTCCATCAATAGCCATTGACAGCTTGGGTTTTAGTCTTGTTATCGCAATCTCGATTTCTGCTTTTAGAAAAAACGTAATCGAGAAGTTATCATGCTACTTGTTAATATCATCTGGCGTGAATAACGCAGCTTGGTTTAATGAGTAAACTGATTTAAACTAATCAGCGAATGCGTTTGACACACATGCGGGCTCATTCAACACTTTACCAGATGTGTCAGATTGGCTCATCGCAGAGAAGATTGTGGTCATCCGATCTGTGCTGAGCCGTGAAATACTTCGGGCCGCGGTTTAAGCTGCGTTCAACTGAGTCTCCGTACGATTTTCTAGTCCCGCGTGATCAATACCTTAGCTAAAGCTCGTGATTTGTAAACCCGCGAACTGCGTTTGTTGGACCTTATATTTCCTACAACAGTGCAGTTTTTGCTAAGCTCGTACCTAGGCTCGTGCGAAAACCACTGAGGATAGCGGGATGAACTACGACACTTTTTGGAACAAATATTTCGATGGCGATCTTAATATAGTTAGTAAGTAACCCAACAGCAGAATTTACCATATTTGCTTCAATCCTGGGGGGCAATCAAAGCTACCATAAAATGTGAAAAGGTCAAGATAATTACCCCTATTCAAAGCGAACGATTCACAGTTTGTATGCGTCGCTTTCCTGTAGGAAGCGTTGAAAAAAGCGGAGAAGGGGACGTGTCACTCATTGGGGTGAACAACAGACTAAGGCACCGGTGCGAGGGTATGAACGTGGAAGTTCACTAGAGCGAGGTTCAGTACGTTTCCCGTCGGGTTCTGAAAACTATTTAACTGTTTCAATCATAGATAGTTCACAGAATAGAGTAGAGTGTTCACCTTAGATATTACACAACCAGATGTAGAGAAGGGGTGCTTTAAATTCCAATTTATATCGCGGACATTAAAATTTCCTAAATTAAGATTACGGTATTTTTTCTACGTCTTGTTGATCACAGAGAAGATTCATTTGTTCCGAATATCCGGTGACATCAAGGCTGGGTGGGAAGTAAAACGTATCAATGAGCAAGTTGGAGTACGAAAAATGTATTTCCACCCAGATAGATTCGTACCTAAATTGAAGGACAAATCGCCGCACCAGCTGCAAATGTTTTTAACAAGAATAAGTACACCACCCCCGAAGTTAGCCGGCATGCTTTGATAATTCCAATTTCTACGAAATACACTATATGCTGGAGGAAAGTAATCTGACGATGAAAAAAAGTGGTTCGACCATGTTTCGCTTAATGAAATTATGTTGTAATCACTCACAGCTACATTGCTACAAAATGTGATGGCCTTAGTACATAGTCTGCGAACGTTTTGATGGAATATAGAACACTCCATAAAGGAATTACCTTTTTTCCACTCGGCATTGCAGTTGAAGTATATAAACGTCCATGCGTCGAAGCGGTAACGTGATCCTTGTTCCTACGTCACACGAGGAGACGTCAGATGGCGCCACTCCATGTTCCGGAGCTAACTGGAAAAGAAAAAAAAACAGTAAACAATCTAAGCTTGTTATAAACTAAGACCTCGGAGCCGACGAGACAATATGGAGACGTGTAGCGGTTTCAGAGCGCAGCTAAAATTGGGAATTAAATTGGTCAGACCGGTTGAAATGGCCTAACGAAGAATTGAGGTGGTCAGTTTAGTCCAAGGGCAATCAAACTGGCCATACGAGAATTTAATCAGTCCAATTAAACTTGTCAGGGTGGTCGAACTTGCAATCAAACTGGCCTAACGAGCAATTGAGCTGGCCAGGCTGGTACAACGCAATCGAACTGGCCGTACGAGAAATTCAACCAGTTAAACAAAGTCGTGTGGGTCATTCTCCCCAAATTTAACCATTAATGCGACGGTCAACTAACTTTTAAATGCCTTCATTTCATCATTCCTAAAACATAGTTTGTATAGCATAGAATTAGGGTTTCCTTAAAAGTATTTGCAAGATCTCCCAGTTAAGACTGCTGTCGAGACCGGTTATAACGAAGTAAACGGGAATCCAAAATTACTTCGCTTTATCCGCTTCTTCGTTATATCCGGAGTCATAAAATACCCCCACCCCCTTCAAAAAAAAAAAAAGCAGGGGCTCCTGCGGGCACATGTCTATCGCGCCTGCAGAAAGCGGTCGAGGCTTTCTAGCACACTCTCTCTGGAAGATCGGAGCTAACCAACTACGAGAAGCTCCGATTGAGAAAATATCTTGCGAGCTACGTACGGACCGTGTAGACAGCTGCGACGGGCACCGCGGGGGAGGCTGGCGGTGAACGCCATTATGTACGTTTATGCGCACTTCGATGAGGATAGCAGGCTTCGGTTTCAAACAGATTGCCTCCGACTACCCCGTTGTGGTTCCGGCGGTGCCGGGACTCTCCACACTTTCATTTCATTTCATTTCATTTCATTTTATTTACCTCAAGGGCGTCCGATGGACGCATTACATGAGGGGAGATTCAAAACAAGTGACAAAGGTTAAAAAATTAATCAAACAAAAATCAGAATAGCAAACACGGAAAATTGAAATTTGATCACGGATGCACTCAATGTCGTCGAACAAAGCGAAATAAAGAAAGAATAACGCACAAACAAAGCACGAAAGCTATTAAACAAAAACATAATCAAGGTGAGTAATTATACAATAGTGAACACTGATCTCTAAATGAAATGGGATTGCTGTCAGTAACAATATGATCAGGCAATGCATTCCAGTCTCTGATACAAAGTAATAAGGGGGAGAAAAGGAAAGTGTTAGTGCGACTCAAGAATGGTTCTACTTTCCGGCAATGATCTAGCCTTGGCGATGTAAAACTGGCAGGGCGGCAATAAACTGATTTAAAAGGTGAATCGCTGTAATAGATGCTATGAAAAAAACAAAGCCGAGTTATTTTACGTCTTAGTTCAAGAGGAGAGAGATTATTGCTAGTTTTTAAGGCCGAAACACTAGTTTCCGGTGAGTAGTTGTTGCATATAAATCTTACAGCTTTGTTTTGAACAGATTCCAGTCTTTGAAGAAGGTAAGTTTGGTGGGGGTTCCAGATGGTGCATGCATACTCTAATTTGGGAAGGACTATTGTCTTGTATGCGAGTAGTTTTGTTTTAGGTGGGGCAAGATATAATGTTCGTCGCAAGAAACCAAGCGTTTTCAAGGCACTGCTTGTAATGTATTCAATGTGGTCGTTCCATGATAGAGTGTCTGTTAGATGTATTCCCAAGTACTTATATGATGTTACCTGTTCCAGGTGTTGTGATAACAATGAATATTGGGATTGTGTTACTGTAGAAGACTTAGTGATGGACATTTGTTTACATTTTGCGAGCGTTTATGTTCATCTGCCACATAGAGCACCACGAAGATATAGTATTTAAATCGTCTTGAAGTAGAATTGAATCGTTATTTGCAATGATTTTTCGGTAAATAACGCAGTCGTCGGCGAAGAGCCTAATTGTGGAGTTTATGGAAGAAGGAAGGTCATTTATGTATATTAAAAACAACAGAGGACCGAGAACACTACCTTGAGGGACCCCGGATGCAACAGTGGACGGACGCGATGATGATTGGTTAATTTTGACTACTTGTTTTCTGTTTTCAAGAAAGAAAGAAATCCAGGTAATGACGGAAGGATCGATTTGTAGACGTGAGAGTTTAAGAAGAAGGCGATGATTAGGAACAGTATCGAATGCTTTAGCGAAGTCAATAAAGATGATATCGGTCTGAGCAGTAAGATGAGTATTGAAGTGAAGATCCCCTTAACAAATTCGAAAAGTTGACTAGTGCACGAGTGACCTTTTCGGAAACCATGTTGATTAGAAAAAAAGAAGTTACACTTGTCTAGGTGAGATATGATATGGGTATACAAAACATGTTCCATGATTTTGCATGGCACGCTGGTAAGGGAAATGGGGCGATAGTTCGTAGGATTGGAATGGTCTCCTGATTTAAAGATCGGCATGACTTTGGCGTAGCGCCAGTCAAGTGGGACTGAGCCGGAGTTAAGAGATTGTTGGAATAGTTTGCAAAAGATATTTGAAGCTGCATGCTTGATTATTTTTAGAAATTTAGCAGGAATTCCATCATCACCGGGTGCACTGCTCGGGGCCAGGTTTTCTATTACCTTGAGAATGCCGTTCTGATTAAACAAGATGGGCAGCATAGGTGGATAACTATTTGTAATAGCGTATTGAGGTAATGGGTATGTTTCCTGGGTAAACACGCTAGAGAAAAATGTGTTTAGCAAGTTAGCAGCATCAACATCACTTATCTTTTCGTTCTGTTGATTTGTAAATGTGGGGTGATTTCTGTTCGATTTCGGGTTAAGAATTTTCCAAAATTTCTGGGGATCAGATGAAAGCATGCCGGGAAGGGTCACAGAAAAAAAGTGTTTCTTAGCACTTTTTACATTTATTTTACATTGTTTTGAGAAGGTTTTGTAAGATGTCCAGTCAACAGAATTATCCGTTCGTTTAGCCTTGGAGAATAGTCTTTTTTTCTTGTTTAGTTCGCGCCTTAAGTTATTTGTAAACCACGGTGACAAATCCTCGGTTGCCACCGTGAATCGAGGGACGAAAGTTGAAAGCATTTCACCGAGTGTTTTTTTAATGATAAGCCAGTTTTCACTGGTAGAACGCTCCATGTAGGAGGCAGCAAATTCACGCTCAAATTCGTCCATGGCTGACAATAAACTTACGATATCCGTGCGTGAGTAGGCGAATATCGGTTTCTTTATCTTTTTAGAGCGTCGTGAACAAAATGACGTTTCGACATGTATAATAGAATGATCCCTAATGCTTTCCATAATGGCGAATGATGTTACACACTCTGGGCTCGAGATAATGAACAGATCTAAGATTGCTCGGTCACGAGTAGCCGACGTTATTATCTGATGGAGCGCGTACGTTTCCAAGAGAGATAAAAAATCGCGGCATTGGCTAGGATTATTACAGTTCGAAATAGGTTTTAATGTTGCCCAATCTATACCAGGGTAATTGAAATCACCACCGAGAACCATGTAGTGATTAGGAAAATTTACCATTAAATCACCAAGGCAATTATGCAGCGAGTCATTGAAATCGGTTTGGTCAGTATGGGGAGGACGATAACAAACACCTATGATCACTGAACAAAAGTCCAACTGCACCCGAATCCATAAAAGTTCAAGGTTAGAAATTATTTGTATTTCTGAGGAAGAGATGTATTTTTTTGCGGCAATGAGAACACCGCCACCTCTTGCGGTTTTACGGTCGTTGCGATAAATAACATACCGTTTGCTCAGTAAAAGTTCTGAGTTGCTTATATCAGTCGTTAGCCAAGTGTCGGTGCCAAGAATTATATCAGGTTCGCTGGAAGACGTAATACTCTCAAATTCATCCTGCTTTGATAAGATGCTGCGAAAATTTGCGATAAGAAACGAAAAGTTTGCGACAGTGGCTGGGCGATAGAAAAGCTTTCTTTTATTATGTCATACTTGTGGCATCGTATTTTCATGGGGGCCACAAACAGAAACCACCGATCCACTTGCGTGGTCATAAACATAGGTCGAGTCATTAACGTACAATTTATCAAAACGGATCTTATAGCGGGTGTTGCATTCTCTGAATTGTGAGGCAAAATCCCACAGCTTTTTCCTTGCGAATTGAAACTTTCGTGAAAAGTCTTCGGATATTTGAACCTTGGGCGCTACCACATTTTTAAGTTTGAACGCGTTGTGAAGAACTTCGTCCTTGCTTTTAAAACTAAGGAGCTTGACAATGATTGGGCGATTTATTCCAGTTCGTTTTCGGCCCAGACGATGCGCTCTTTCTACGCTGCCCAAGTCGATTGCGAGGTGATCCTTCACGAAGTGAGTTACAATCCTTTCTGTGACGTCCCAAGTTTCATTTTCTGTTTCCGGAAGACCCTTGAAGATTAAGTTATTTCTTCTCATTCGATTTTCAAAGTCATCTATCGTGTCACCAAGTGCCTCGACTTGTTCACGTAAGGCTAAAGTTTCATGTTGAACTGAGGCCACGGTTTCTTTAACAGTGTTTAGGTTTTCCTTCATACTCGCGACTTCTTGCACTTGTTTTTCAAGGTTCGTGACGCGTGCACCCAGGGCAGCGATGCCGTTGTTTATCTGGTCAAGTTTCATAGCATTCGTTTCTTGATTTTGGTTTGAGTTCGCGATCAGACTGTCTATCGCGTTTTGAAGTCTGTCTATTTTTTCAGCATTCGTAACGGGGCCAGGGTTCATTTCAACGTCTCCTGCGGTTGCCAGCAAAAGAAACATGACGGTTGCTATCGTGAACAGCTTCAGAGATCCAGGCAGCCATATGGCAGACATGTTCAGAAAGCGTATTTTTGCGGAAGATAAGGTTCGCTTTTTTTTGTTAGGGAGGAACGAACCGATCCGCGCCCGGTAAATCACAATGTCGGTACCCATTCCAAAACACCCCGACTGGCGACCAACAAAAACACAAGGCAAAGGTGGGATTCGCAGCCAGCAAAGATAGAAACGGAGTACCCTAGTGGCTTTTGGGATTACCTGCAAGAATACAGGAGGGATGTGTACACGGCGGAATCAGGGCTGCGAATCCCGCTGTGGTGCTTGCGTTGACGGCTTTTGTCTTGTTGGTCACGTGCTTCCTCTGGCAGTGGTGACGTGTCGATGGTCTTGGTGATTGCTTCCTCGGCTTGCTGCTGATGCAGCAGTGATGACGTCAGAGGGTAGTTGGCGCGTGCTGGGCTTGCAGGGATGAGAATCGCCTTTCCAGGTGGCAGCGACTGCAAGAATACAGGAGGGATGTGTACACGGCGGAATCAGGGCTGCGAATCCCGCTGTGGTGCTTGCGTTGACGGCTTTTGTCTTGTTGGTCACGTGCTTCCTCTGGCGGTGGTGACGTGTCGATGGTCTTGGTGATTGCTTCCTCGGCGTGCTGCTGATGCAGCAGTGATGACGTCAGAGGGTAGTTGGCGCGTGCTGGGCTTGCAGGGATGAGAATCGCCTTTCCAGGTGGCAGCGACTGCAAGAATACAGGAGGGATGTGTACACGGCGGAATCAGGGCTGCGAGTCATCACCACTTGAGTGGTGATCACTCTCCGAATCGGTGCTTAAGCGAAGTTCGACTTCCGCGCAAGACCGACCACAACGATCAGCGATGCAGACACGCAACTCGAAGCGAACAAAGAAGCGCGCACGGCACCGAGTTGGCGCTCAAGCTCGTCTTCGTCGGTATGGAGAGCCTAGATTTAAGAGAGGAGCAACTGCTCGATCGGGGTCACGTGGTTTGTGGGCCGCGTTTGCAGAACGAGTTGCAGCCTGCATGGAGTCCGAACTCAAAAGCGTTCACCTTCTGTAAACGCGTCCTCCTCTCCGCCCAGTTGTCTCGCCACAATGGCTCCGCGACAGGCAAATGCAGCCATACTTAACGCAGCCATTAAAGGCAGACGCCTCCTATACTTCTGCGTTTAATGCCAAACTCCCAGGGGGCGTTTACCATTAAATTGGAAATGCTCTCAACGGATGGAGCTGGTCCCTCTCTTATATTTAGGCTCTTTCCGTCATCTCCGCCGCAACGTTGTCTGTAGCGCTTCGAACGCCCCTATCGGCATGCCACGACGACTTCTCCGCGCACGATGCTGTAAAGCCGCTTCCCAGATAAGAAGCGGGGAGCAGGCGATGTTGCAGACTCTGCCGCCGTCGGTTTTTCCAGCACCTTCTTCAGCCTGTTCTGGGTGACTTCTTGGCCGATACAGCAAAGTGCGGCGCTCTGAGACCTAATAAACTTTCCGATTTTTTTTTTTTTAGGGGCGAAGCTCTTGGGGTCTAGCCTTGTCCGTCCGTCCGTCCGTCCGTCCGTCCGTTCGTCCGTCCCATCTGTCTTCTAGAAAAAAGAAAAAAAAAATGTTTGCGCAGTCGACAGGATTCGAACCTGTGCGGGAGACCCCAATGGATTTCTAGTCCATCGCCTTAACCACTCGGCCACGACTTCGGGACGAGTAGCGGGATCTCAGATGTGGTAGTAACTCAAGAGCTAGGGATGTCATGGATGAAACGTTGCATGTAGCCGCTCAACGTCTATACAGGCGAGGACGCTGCGGTCAAATGCGTATATAATCGCGTTAAACTTTGCATGCATTGGCTCAACATTTATAGACGAGAGGGCGCTGCCGTCAAACGGATGGATCCACTAGAAGAACCACTGGCTCTGCATTTCACCGACCATAAAGCAGTAATGATGAAGTCGAAACGCAACCCAGAACTCAGCACTACCTATGAGCAATAAAAAAACATCAGCACCATCAGCGCTACTTATAAACAAAATCAGTATCATCAGCACCACCAGAGCTTCGCCCCAACCTACATCATTCACCACGTGGAGATGCGGTCATTTTTGTTTTAATTATCACAACATTTATTATAGCTCTATTCCATGAAGCCGCTCAATTTCCTTCGCTAAAAACAGAAACAAATGCATTGAAAAAGTGCAAAATGGAATGGGAATTCGTGAGGGCTTTGCTGTAGCCACCATTTTGCTATAACCGACCTCGCTATAACCGGTCTCCACAGTACTTTTGAAATAACTGACTTTATATTGCGTCCTATTGTAATTTCATCATTTGTTTTGTATCTGTTAACGAGCACACACGTTTCAAAGGCTTCCACGTTTGTTTTAGTGAGGTAAGCCTTTAAATGTTTGTTTTAACAAATCTTACACCTACGTCAGCTTCAATATATATTATCCTAGCGTCCAGTGTTCCTAAAGTATTTATATTTTGACGAATGTAAAAAAGAAACAAGTGTGACCAACCTGAATGCCAGTGGTATAACGAAAGATATACAAATTTATTTAAAAACTTCTAACCATATTCAATTTGTAGGTATGAAGACTGTTTGACAAGCTTTTGGGAAAGTCTTACAAAAAGAGCGATTCACCCTGAGCAATTTTTGTTTAAATGTTTTAGTTTATGAATAAATAAAAATAAATAAAATCGAAATATAAAATTCCATTGTAAGACTTTTTTTTTTTTTAATAAAAAGAAATTTGCCCGAATCGTCATGTCGTGTAATTCTGAGTCCTATAACGGTGATTCGTATAACGGTCATATAAAGGTACGCATAAATGCCTCGGGACGCGGAAAAAGATTTTACTCCAACTTATTGCGTGATAAATTTATTTTTTGATTTATGTAAAGATACTAAACTGTTAATAAAAAAAGTGAACATGCACCAAAATAAAAAATAGTGTGCTTTGAAATCAGTTTAACAACTTTTGAAACAGACGAGGTGGCGCATTTCAGGAAGCTTTTGCAAAAGAAATACATGTCCTCGAAGACAGCGCGGAATCACGGAGATCAGCAGGAACCGGATTAGCGCGTGGGCTTATAATCATCTGTAGTGAGGAATTGTTTCTTCTTTTTGGGTTAACAAGCCGCTTGTCTTGTCTAAGGCCCAAGCTAATAATCTAGCTAGATACACGATACCACAATAAAAGAGGTATAATATACATCATCATGATAAGGAAATGTATTAATACGTGGATGATCAAATACGCACGCTCGACATGCGTACCAGTCAAATAAGCATCAATATAATACCAGTGCGTCGGACGAATACACATTTAAGACGAAATATTATTAATACTGTGAGCAAACAGATTACCACTTTCACGGACTATGATACGAATATAGCTAAACCCAGTATCACAATAATGAGCGAATGTTATACCACTCTAATTTGAAAATAAACGCCACAGTTCCAATCTAATAGGTCATGATAAGCGAATGTAATACAATGGTAGGCGCGCTTTACATTATGTTGCGGAAACTTTTCTTAATCATCCACACTAGCAACAGTATATAACAACTCCTATGAATACTTCTTTATGGCCGGAAGTTAAAGTGTGCGGGGTAAACTTCTAAAAGCCCGCAAATATGGCCACGCGGGTCGCCGAGCGCACGCGTGCGTGTCGGTATGGTTACCGTGCTTGACTTTTGTGCGGAAGCCCCGGGTTGATTCCTTGGAGTGGCGCGTCTTTTATTTATACTTTCAATTTCGCGTTATGGTATTATAACGAAAGATTTACGCGATGCGAGATTGAAGATGGCCCTTAATGTAACAAAGCTCTCTGCATCTGGGCCCCATGGAATTCACCATGAAATGCTTCGCCACCTTTCTCCGGAATCCACTGAGAGCCTTCTAGTGTTTTCTTAATCTTTTTGTGGGAAAAGGCATTTTTCCCTCAGGTTTGAAAACTAGAACATACCATCCCCCTTTCTAAAGCCTAATAAAGACCCTCCACAACACCAAGTTACCGCCCAACTACACTGACGGGCTGCCTCGGAAAAACCTTTGAAAAGCTTATAAACAGGCGGCTGGTATATGTGTTAGAAAAACAGAGGGTCTTTCATAACGACCATTGTGAATTCCGTCAAGGTCGATTTACACTTGACCACTTAGTTCGCCTGGAAACTATGATACGCGCGGCATTTGTAAACAGGCAGAACTGTGTCGCACTTTTTTTATTTACAAAAAGACATATGACACAGCATGGAGGTATGGTATTCTTTGAAATCTCTATGCCTGTAATTTCCGTGACCGTATGCTGCGATGTTTTCGGGAAAATCTGATGGACAGGATACTTTAAGTTCGTCTCGGCTCAGTCCTATTTGATTTTTTTCTTCAAGGAAATGGAGTCCCTCAAGGGGGGTGTTCTGAGTGTGCTCTCCGATAATTTTGACACTATGGAATGCAGAAAGCAGGTAGAGCTTACGCGGCACTATTTTAAATGTCCCGTAAAAAAAATCATCGATAACTAAAAAAAAAAAGAATGTACATTGGTGCACAAAACCCAAAGTTGTCTTTCCATGTGCTTAGTATGAGCGACATATTTAGCTGTGCAAGGGGACTTACACTATCTTTAGGTTCAAAAAATACGACGCGCCTGTCGTCGAGCTACAGGAAGTCTCGCTCCCGTTGATTTTGTAGAAGGGGTCAGCAAGGACGAGGATTCCCAAGTTGGGTTGTTCAGGGGGGCAGAGTGACGCCCTCTTCCTGCGTTCGGTGTCTGCAGCTGGAATTGAATGGCATGCCTCAGTGTTCGAAATCCCACTAACTTGCTGAAGGAAGGACAAGATGAAAAAAAGGGTTAATTAGGAGCTGATTTGTAGTTATCTTCACTCACGATATACCTAGCACAAAGAAAACTAAAATGCACCAGGATTTTTTACGGCTCTTCAGTCCCCAACCCCCCAGCAGCAACAGCAGCTTACTCCGGTTTCTGGAGGGAGCGCACCAGCTGCTTCTCGACCACGGGACAGGCAGGGAGCCCCTCTGCCTGTCCTCACTCCGAGGCCCCCCCCCCCCAGAGAAAAGAAGCGAGTCTCGCCCCAACTCACGGGAGAGAACCTCGTCCAAGGCGCGGCGTCGCGCTGCTCCTTCAACTGCTGAGGAGCGGGGACGGATGGAGTTGGGCGACGCTCAGTCCAGCACCTCCACTGCTGCCCTTTTGAGTGAGCGCGGTCGTGGCCGGGGAGTTCGACCCCGTGCCTCGACACTGCCCAGACCTATACAACAAGCCTCGTCTCAAGAGGTGGAGGCGAGGGACGAGGCCAGCGAGGCTTCCGCTCTTTCGTCCGACCAGGACGACATGGAGTGGGAGACAATTGAATCTAAGAATAAAACAAAAAAGCCAGTATTTCCACCAAAGTAGTTTTTTGTGGGAACTGCATTCCTGGATTGGATTAATTGACTGTGTTCCATATACCTTCATCTACTTCTTATATTAATGCCTCCACTTCTCCTTCAATGAAACTGTCGAGGCTTACTTGCAAATTATGATGACGTTACTGACCTGCTAGAGGAACACAGACCCATTGCTGTTTGCAAGAGACTCACTTGAAGGAAACCCCGCTCAAAATACCCGCAGACCCATGGGGTTATGAAACCGTGTGGGTCCCACAGAAACTCTGTGGGTGTTCGGGTCCCTATGGGTCCCCGCACAGTTTGTTTGGGTGTGTGGGTCCCCACAGGGTTTGTGTGGGTGTATTGGTCCCCATGGGTCCCCGCACAGTCTGTGTGGGTCTACGGGAGCTGTGTGGGTCCTGCAGAGATCCTATAGGAGCTTTGTAGGACCAAAGTCCTGTGGGAGCCGTGTGGGTAACCCATAGGGTTTCATAACCCCATGCTCTGTGGGCAATCTGTGTGGGAACCTGTGGGGGATGCATGCTTGGCACCATATTTCACTGCAGACCATTGCCAAGAACCGGCTGATTCTATCTTTATTTACTGCTTGGCTCTTTCGTTTCTCTTGCTTTCGCCGGTCGTTTATTTTTTCTCCCAGTACGTGGTTCACTTCTGCTGTCGTCGACATCACAGCAATGACATCCACATGATGTTTTTGGCCACGGAGCTTCATCACTAGGCATTCTGAAAAATATGCAATGAAGAAATATTTAAAGGAGCCCAGCTTGTAGAGGTAAGGCTTAAACAAATGTTCATTTATATCACATGCCACATCACTTGCCACATCACTTTCATGAACAGTTTCATTTGGAATAGCCTTTAATAATGACACACTTGAAAATTGCAATTGCGACATGCCCTATAAAATCAATAATTAAAAAGTTAATTAACAAATCTTGATTAATTAGTCAACATATTGTGACGGTTATCCCCTTATCTATGTCCGCCGAGCACCACAAATACACAGTGAAAAAGGCATCCACGTAACTCTCGCCCGCTTTTTTTAAATTATGTTTTAACTAAAATGGCACATTCTGTATGATGTCAAATTAGATTATATCGAGCTATCCCTTGTATCAAACTCTTTGTGAACAGACTAGTAGCTGCAATAAAATTGCATAGCGAAAATTGCGGTTACCTTGAACGAAAATTGCAGCGTCTCCCGATAGATTGAACTGCCAAGAGCGCCGTTTAGCTCTGCAAGGTGGCCTTCCCCCAACGAGGGCGATTCATTGGGGGAAAGCCAGCTTGCAGAGAGGGCAACCGCGTCAACAGCGCGGAAGTGGGGAGGGGATGAGCCGGTGAGACCTTGAAAAACGAAGAAGCGGCCACTGAATAGCCACGTGGAGCGTCCCTTATGACTAGGGCTCCGTGTTTCCGGAGTTTATTTTTCGTGAAATTCGGAGGGTGTTTTGGGAGTTTATTTTTTAGCGAAAATTCGGTGCTTATCGGAGTTTATTTTTCGTAAATCTTCAATTCTCCGAAATTCGGATATTAATTTCGCCGTGTTTCCTATTAAAATTAATAAATATTAACCGGGTGCAAACGTATGCCAGATAAAAAATAAAACGCGCTTGTATCAATTAAGATTTCTTCAGTTGAATTTGGCGTTGGTGCCATTGTCCCACAACAAAAGTCGCACACAAGTGTGGCTACGATAAACGTCGATACCTTAAAATCAATAAAGTGCCGGAGGTAGCCCAAGGAAGCTCGTAGTCATTCCAACAATCTATCCCGCGGCCGCGCGAGGTGGAATGGTTAAGGATGTAATAGAGAAGTTTCAACTGCCCCTCTTCCCTATTTTATACAATCTGTATGGTCCATAGCTTTCACTGTTACCCCCAAAAAGATACCCTCTCTTTTCTCTAAATCTCAAATCCCATGGCCCAAACTGAAAACCAAAAGAGTGGCTTTTGTCGTGACACGAATAGTACGATTACCTGTTTCCCTGAACCAACTTTGACGAAGCAAGCCGTAAGACCCCCTTTTGACAACGGTCCGAGGCTTGAAAGATAATTATGGTGTCATTTTCCCAGGACCATTAATCTTGCGCTGCTCAAACTGTAAAAAAAATAATACTTTTTCTTTTTTTGTTGGGGGGGGGGGGGGGGGGAGGGGTGGCACGGGCACATAACAATTCGGAGTTTATCGGATAAATCCGAATTGACAAAAATGTTACCGGCGGGTGTTTTTCGGAGTTTTTCGGATTTATCCGAAAACACGGAGCCCTACTTATGACGTACAGACGCTCCTTCGAGAGTAAACAACTTTTCTAAATATGTCGTGTTTGTTCGTTGTCAGATTCATTCAAACTTTCATGTAGAATTACCCGCTATATTGAACTGGTAGACAGTTTTTTGCGAGTTCGATATAAGTAGGTTTGACTGCATAGCAATTAGCAATCATCGCCATTTGAAAGCTTTTTACGTCCAGTTCCAGGTTTTGACAAGTATTGGGCTCATGAAAGATGCCGTCACCACATCACCATTTTCCACAACCAAAATCCCTAGAAAAAAGTGCTTGTTATACCCTTAATGTAACTTTTTTTACACTTATGCTTGACTGCGCGGGCCTCTAGCAAAGGCCAAGCGGGCCGCATGTTTGAGACCCGACATATGGTGCCCCTCTCCTATCTAATGTTTGAGCAAGCCAAGATCAAACCACTAAAAATAAGTACAATGCTGATGCTGAATTCAGTTTAGAGAAAGTGATTAAGAGTACTAATATACATCACATATTATAACCCTGCTTTTGTTTGCCACTGCATCACAAGTACTTAGAGCTACTGTAATTTTACACAATACCGACTGGGAGTTCACATTGTTCCATAGGCACATCGAAGTGACCAGATAAATAAGCATATTGCGCTATAATTTATTACAAGGGCATGCCTAAAAGCGGTGGCTTTAGCATTTCAAAGATCAGGACATAAACCACCTTGAGTCAAAGAGAAGAAGAAAGAAGAGAATTGTTGCAAATTCCAACAATTCTCTTGAGAAGAAAATTTTGCAGAGCCTTTTTTTTTGTGAAGACATCAGATATTATTCAGGGCCAATGCGGCATGTATTGCAACTGCAAATAATTGGAATAAAAAGGAAATGTCCTACGCATTGCTTACTTCATATAGCCTAAATAAAGGCCAGTGGCACAAAAAAAAATCTGGTGTTTGCACGTAAAGAATAAAAAAAATATTGCTTTTGTGTTTTACTGAGGTTAACTAATCTTCCTATAATTTTACTGAAAGCTTCCACCATTATGTTACACCTGTATGCTCAATCCCGTCCGTTTTATGCGGTCCATTCAAAGACCACCGAAACATTGTGAACTCCTAGTATAATACCAACTAGCTGCCAAGATAATGCCTTGATTGAGAAGATTTTTCAAATAACTGCTTAGGTTACGTTTACGTGAGATAATTTACACTCGTCTCTTAGGAATGCAACTTTCTTAGGTGTCAGAGGCAGCCTGCTGTCCTTGTTAAGGCTGGCATTCAACGCCACTTCGGTCACAGTCCTCTGCAGAAGGACACTGGACCCCCACAGAGCATGGCCAGCTTTTTCACAGCAACACTTGACCTTATGTCCTGGTTCACTATGTTGTCACACCAGGCTTTCCACGTCACCTTGACATCAACGGTCGTAGAAATGCACCTATAAACAAATTAAAAAAGGAGGCGAAACCAAAGTATTTGGTGGTGAGATCCTCTTTTCATGAAATGCTGCTTCGTGCATACTGACTAAAGTAAGCTTTCGTTAGTTTAACCTCATTCTTAATCAAATCATTTTCAAACGTCCTGAGAGGCGCCCATACAACAGTACCACGCTGCTCGAGCTATCAAGCTATTTTGTTACGTCTCCTGATTCTGCCGCTGTCGAACTGCAAGGGGTACTGGGTGGCAAGCCCTCCTGTAGCGTCGGCTGCTGTAAAAGATTATTTGGTCGGCTCAGAAAAACCTGACAGTGCGCTCACTAGCTGACCGTACGCCTTGTGATTTCGCTCTTCCCTTTCCAGCCCTCTTTGCCTCCTAGCCCAGCTCCTTAGATGATGTTCCAAGATCCCCCTCCCCTCCCCACCCCGCCCCCTGAACTTTTCGGTCGGCGTAATGGATAGAGAACATGAGAAGACGCGCTCACTGATATGCAACCTCGAGCGTGGCTGGGACTATAAAACTAACGCCTTAAAAGAAAAGAAGCCCCTTTATGCTCCAAGATTGCTGGAGTTTCATTCCCATGTAACTGGTGAACATAGGAAGAATAGACCATTTTCAAAACCTAAGCAAGCAACATTGACGGTCGCCATTTCTTGGCCACGAAAGCTGTGATTGGATCGAAGTCCACGTGGAACGCTGACGTTGCACTCACATCTATCCATGCCAATCACTGACGCGGCGCTTGTTTCCAACGCGTACTCGGGATCCGCGTTGAAGAAATGGCGGCCTTGGACATGCACACACTTCTGAAAAGGGTTAATTGCATCGGCCAAAGGTAATTAATGGGGAATATGATGCTCCAAGTCTTTCTGGCCTATGAGCTCAAAATGTTGAGCAGAATGTTAGAGATGCAGGTCTAAACTTTCTACAAAGAGATGTCGCCTTAGATATGTTTTTCAATACATTATAAACTTGGTTCTTACACCATTGCTGGTGAATTAATGCAACACCAAAAAACAATAATTTGTGGCGAAGGTGCTGAAAGAGAGTTCTCATTTGAGCAACATTTATCGAGATCTACATGGTCATTGACAATTTGTCAAGGCCCTTTCATCATGAAGACATTGTGCAAGCATAGAAATGCTTTCTATCCAGAGGTATCTCCTGTAAAGCCAAAAATTACCAAATCAACTTACCATATCACATACTAGGAAGTTTAGGAGCTGATATGGATCCACCTCAGCGTGTGCTTTAGCAGCTGCCTCAGCGGATGCAGGTCCGACTGTACCAGCTGCTCCATCTAAGGTTGCAGGTATTGCAGCTGCACCACCCAAGGCTGCACCTGTGTGGCACACGCTCTGCATCACTGGAGCTGGTGCTGCTGCCACTTGTTCTGTGAAAAAATATAAAAAATATATGACATGCGTCAGAACAGTGTGCAGCACTGCCACAAGATGTGCTTGGTGATACACTAAAAGCTGAGAGTGGGGTTGCAAGTTTATACCGTTTCAATCAACCACCCACCAGCTTGGAGCAATGCGGCTGCACTCCTGCCCCTGTGTATACAGGGAGAGCAGTGCCACATAACACAAGGCTGATTGCAGTCTGGTCCAGCCCCTACACAGCTTCTATGACACCGTCAGCCAAAAACTTAATAGGTATAGTAAGGTTCCTGGCCATGACATTTATGATGCTGTAGCTTGTAAAAGAGAGTATGTCGAATGCATACCATGCTCCTGCAGTCAAGTATTCATGGTTAGGAAATAGCACGGAATATTTTTCATAAAAATCTACCGCAAAGCTTCGCAACTCAGGAGTGTTCTGGAGAGTTTTACAGATCATAGCTTCTTGACTCGGCTTGATAGACCAAGTAAAATGTTTTCGGAGATATGTGAGGGAGAGATGTACAAGAATCTATGCAAAAAGTCCGCAGTTCGTGGAGATCAGAGTTCGGAACAGGTGTGACAGAATTCGGCACGACAAACATGCCAATGTCATTATTTATTTTTGCAACATTAAAATGACTCTGAAAGTGCGACCAGCTACAGGGAGTATTCACGCAAGTCTTGCGAGTGTTGAATTGTAGGTACAGCGCCCTGGTTGTGTCCATGTGCGATATATGACAAAATATCACAGAGACCAATACTGGAAACTTCTCTGAAAATCAATGGGCACGGTGGCGAAGGACGAGAGTGGCACTGTTCACCGCTCACGCCGTTCATTTGTGTTTGCATGTTGCTACTAACAAGCGCACGAATGGGAAGGCTTTAGCCATTATTGGGAACACTAAATAAGCAAATACAAAATACAAATGCAACACACACAGCAACACTGCATGCAAGTAGTGATGCACTTCTGTTGTCAACTCTGCATTCCGCTTACGAATGAAATGCGGAATTTCCCTACAGGCTTTCTTTCCAAGCGAGTGGCATCAGAATTGCTAAAGGCCAGCCCATAAACACAGTCTGTGTTAAAAACAATCCTAGCAGCAATAAGTTGCTATTATATTGCCCAATATGTAGAGCACCTTACCATAAACAGCCTTGGCAGTCTTCCATGAAGCCTGGACTTCAGCAGGGGAGACTGTCATCCTGTGTCGTCTGAGGACATTCACATCAGGATGGCGAAAGTGAATGCCAACTTCGGCTTGGCAAGGGCTGCAGTAAGTATAAAGATGAAACCACAGAGTAGAATATACAATAAAAAATATCATGGACCAACTTGAAAAAAGTGCACAAAAAGACAAGGACAAAAGGACAGGAACACGTAGGCCACAGACAGGTGCACACCAGCAACTCAATCTATTGAACACAAAAAAAAAGAAGAGAGGATCAGAGAGATCAGAAAGGCTGTGCTCGGAGAACTGAGCTCCAGGAACCGGGGCGCGAGGCAAAGATGTCACGTAGATTGTTTTACTGACACTCTAGAATTAACAACAGCCTTTCCATGTAGTAAAGCGGTGAGTTCATTCTAATTGAACATCTTAAAAAATAGTACAAAAAAAACAAGGAATAACGGGGAGGAATACATACACTACATACAAGGGAAGACTCCCAAGTCACATAAATTAGAGAAGAAAAAAAATAAAGAATGCGGAAGGAGCTTTAGCAAAAGTTCAAACAGGTCCAAGTGGAATGTGCTAATTCACCCCTATGCACAAGACTAAAGACAATTTCCTTGGTAGCTCAGATAACAGAAAAATCTGCAGACACATTGGTTGCCCATACTACGAATAATAAAGGCCTAGAATAATCCTCTTGTATGTTTTTGTTATAGTATATGCTAATTATTCACGTTTTTTCTAAGGACGACATACACGAGCAGTGTAAACAGTGCATCGATAGCTGACACTCCATCGTGAATTTTATAGAGAAATTGAGCTGTTTTGATGTATTAGCCATCCATATGTTACCTTAACTGACGAGGAAATTATGTTTTTAAAATCTGCTCTTGCTAATGGGTGAATCAGCGCGTTCCACTTGGCCCTCTGCTCGAGCTCCTTCCGCATTCTTTATTTCCTTCTTCTCTGTTTATGTGAGTTGAGAGTCTGCGCTTGCATGTGGTCTATGTGTTACTCTCCTTGTCTCCGTAACTTTTTGTGAACTATTTTTCAAGGTGTTCAATTAGTACCAGCTCACCTCCTTACTACAATCATGCAACAACCGAAAACAATTACAACCTACACCATTCGCTAAAGGCAGTACCAAAGGGAACAAAACAGCGATTGGGTGAGGTATGAACACTATATACGTACTTACACTGAACAAAATATACCTCCCATAAACTGGTGAGACACTACCTTAATTAAGCCCAGAAGAGGCGTCAAAAATTATTTCGCGGGCACACATTTTTGCGATCGGGAGCGGTATGCTATGCCTTAATCACCATAGGGTGAATTTACCGCGGCACCAATTTTTGGCAATTCTTTTCTGATTACGAATCGCGAAAATGAAGTCGTTTGCAGACGACTTGGTGGCGGAAGCTACGGGCCTGCTCAATCAATCAATCACTGCCTTTTGCCTGGCCCAGCTCTCCGGACGCAAATACGCACACAGAATCCTCCCGTAGTGTCAAACCTAGAGCTTCGGCAATAGAGGGGCACCGCGCTTTTCCAGACATTCTAGTTTACCAGTAAACAATACGGTGGAGGGAGGCAATCAACCCCCCCCCCTTCCTTTTCCGCCTTTGCCTGCCTGCCCGCCCACCCGCCTGCCCGCCCGTCCCCATATGCCGAAAATTTCCGCTGCTACTGATAGAGTACGCAGCGTAAGCGCTCATCTGTGACCGATAATTAGCGCGAGGATGGATTGCTCTGCATCGGGGAAAAAAAAGAAGGAAAACAGCCTCGCGTAACACCATTCCCGCACAATTAGTAATAATGGTGAAAGCGAGTGATCTAGAGACAATAACAAGCATTTTGAACGGAGGAAAAAATAATCTAGCCCTAACGAACAAAGAAAGGAACTTACTTTGAAACAACCGTGCCACGATCTTCGCTGTTGAGCAGATTCGACGTAGTTTCACGGCTCACAGTCGCTTCCTTCTTTTTCGGACACATCTGAAACTAAGGTGAACTCCACGCATCACGACTAATCGGTACATTTCCCTTAAAACAGAGATATGAAACACACACGGCCAACATGATCGGCGAAATGCGCAAAACAAGGTTGTGGATTGGATTGGATTGCATTCGTTGGCTATTATGGATGCCTAGCGACTTTACGGAGGCTATGTTCGCGTATCTTCAACACGCTTGCAATGAAACGATCAGCAAAGCGCATTAAAAAAACTATTAGGAGACACAGTAATAATAAATTATTGAGCATGTCAACCATGCCACAATGTTAGAAATACGATCCTGAACAGGTAGCAAAAATTTAAATACGAGACTAACCACAAAAAGTATTCAAACAAATTTAGCAACCATATAATTTACTAAAAAACGACACCTTCCTGTTGGGCGATTGGCCTATCTTGTTAGCGCGTGGTGCTGCTGGTCGAATGGTCGGTGGTTCGAGTCTTGGTCGAGTGAAATTTTATGTACATTTTTTTAAGTTTTTTTTGTTTTTATTGTTTTACATATTTGCTATGTTTTTTGCAGTTGCCGGCCCCCTACATTAGGGTAAAAATCACGCAGAATGTGAAAATAAAAAGTGCGAGTCCAAAAAAATTTTTTTCCCGTTTCCCTGGTGCGGTATGTCGTATAACATAAGCTATGGGGGACAGATCGTCTGGCTATGTGAACATTTGAAATATTTCTGTTAGATGATCATAACTACCACAGAAAACAGTCGATTCCTGCCTGAAATAGCATATTTTCACACTCAATTAAAATCACCAATAACATGATCTGAGGAGAGTTATGCACCTCTCGTGGCGTCGTAAGCAATAAACACGTCTCTTACTTTTTCTAGTTTCTGGAGAGCAATGCTTATTATTGTTTTTGTAGCTCAAAGCGCGTGCTCATTCCTGCCACGTGTTTTTTTTTTTTTATTCGGAGGCTCCGCTATACTTTTTATTTTTTTATCTGAGCCAAACACGTGCGTATACCGCCGGACGTTAAGTATAGCACATCAAATTAAACTAGAATCCTGAAAAAGTATCGTTCGGCGTTGTAAAATTTATTTTTCGTGGCGTACCTGTTCAGATTCTCCAATCCTGGACTGTAAATTTTCCTCACCGCATTGTTTTTTTTCTCATTTTCGCGGTAAAACACGCCAGCCTTGGCACGCTGGGATCAAATACGCCAGCGTCGGCAGTCATTTACGAAGGATTTATCAACGCAAACATTTCCCCTCGCTATTCACGCTATTCATGCCACAGTTCATCAGAATCTCAATGACTTGACTGCATAGCGAAAACGGCAAACAAAAAATAAAACGATGTTGGTCAGTAAACGGAACTTCCACGGCGGGGCTCGCCAGCGTGAAGAGCAAAGCGCAGATTCCGGAAAGTTACTGACTTCCATGTAAATACTGGCCATCAAAGACAGCAAAATACCGATGTCAGCCACTTACTGAACTTTCTTGTAAATACTGACCACCAAAGACAACAAAAACACGATTCCGGCCAGTCACTGTAACCTCTGCTGAACTGGCCAGTAAGACGAAACGCCGACGCCGGCCGGGGCCGGTTGCTCACCGGCGCCCATGGCCGGGCGCCGCCATCCTGTTACAGGACCGGCCAGCGTAGTCCTGATACCGGCCGACGCGGTGTGCTACCTGGGTACATGCATTTTACTCAAGAAAAACTGTTTGCTTTTTGTTTCTCAGTCTGCCTCCAAATTTTGTCATTTTAAAACATGCCCTTCTTTTAGACTTAATCACTATTCTGCTGCAAGATGATTGCATTTGCTCATGTATACTCGTCAGTGCACTAGCTTTTTCTCTTGCTTTGTTTGCGGTTCATTGGATATCTGTATAATAAACCTAAAAAGAGTCCACATAAGTCATGTCCTGCATCTAATTTGTCTGTTGCCTATAAACACATACATTTATTGCTCTGCATTTTGGCAATACGCTTTTTCGCTAGAATACAGCTAACACACAAGACTGATAAGGTCAGAGCACAGAACACGAAACTGACAACTTCGGAACAATGTTGACATAACGTATTAATGCGTGAGCATTAGAAGCCCCATTTTGAAGAAACACCCGCGTGGTCGACGTCGTCGGCGTAGTGTTCTGCGCACTGGGGTGAGCGATGTAATTAAAAAAAAAGATTTACAAAAAAGTTATATTTTGCATGACTTCTGTAGAATATATCTTGAGGCGCACATCCACGGGTTTTTTATAGGCCTCACACATGTCCCGTGTAGCAACACAGAGCGCTCCCCTAGCGTGTGGCATCCCTACAGCAGCCCGCACAATGTCGTACTTGTCCTATGGGATCCTAGGCTCTATCCCCACAGGCTGCGGGGTACCTACAGCAACCTACAGAATTTCTTACATGTCCCATAAAAGCCAGGGTTCTATCCCCACAGACTCGGTGGGTTACCTAAAGAAGCCCCACAGGCTCTATGGGTTACCCAAAGAAGCTCCCACAGGCTTTGTGGGTTACCCAAAGAAGCCCTTACAGGCTGTGTAGGTTACCCAAAGGACCCCACATAGTAACCCACATGTCCCATAGGCCCACAGGCCTGACCCCACAGAGATTTTAGGACACCCATACAACCCCATGGGTGCCCCATAGAGACCTCTAGGACCCCACACAAATTTTCTGTGTGTGCTCTGTGGGCATTTTGACCAGGGAAGTCACTCAATATCCTGAAGCCTTTCCAGCTGTTCCGCAAGGATCGTCAACATCCGAGCTATTCGTCTAGAGGTTCTGCTGCTGCCCTACAACGCTCGGTCCCTTGCACTGAGGTTTTCTTAAACACGTACATCACTAGAGGCTGTTGCTGCCCGCATACTGATTGACCGTTTAATAACCATTTGTTCTGTAAACATACCTCCAAATTATCACCTAGAGTATAAAGAGCTTGAAGCTCTTTGTGATCAGCTACCTCCTCCTTTTGTGCTCGTAGGCGATTTTAATGCTGATAACCCTCTGTGGGGAAGTGCACGAAGGGATACACGAGGAGCACTTATTGAATGTTTTTTTGCTTTCAACAGGATTGTGTTTGCTCAACCCTAAAGAGGCTACACACTTTTCCACAGCAAAACATACATTCACATCAATCGACCTTTCACTTGCGCATCCGACATTGCTTCCCCTGTTGTCATGGAGAGTCATCCCTAATCCCTACGGCAGTGATCATTTTCCCACTGTTTTAGATTTCCAGAATCATCCTGTCACACTTCCAACACGGTCACCTCGGTGGCAGTTTGACAAAGCCAACTGGACATTTTTGAAGCAGTCATCTCTTTTAGCTATTACATCCCTCCATCAGCTCTCTGTCGATGAGGCAACAGGTCACGTCACAAAACACATACTAGAGGCTGCTATGCATGCAATACCAATGACGTCCACCCAACTCCCGAAACGGCCTAAGCCGTGGTGGAATCAGGACTGCAAAGAGGCCAAGAAGAAACAAAATAAAGCATGGGGCATATTTAGGCGATATCCTACGCCAAGTAATCTTATTTCGTTCAAGGAAATGAAAGCACGTGCACGATTTGTCCGCAGGCGGTCAAAGAGGAATTGTTGGGAGAGTATGCATCGTCTGTAAACAGTCAGGCAACGCCAAAGGAGGCTTGGGATCGAGTTCATAAAATAATGGCTCGTATCGGGCTTTTTCTGTTCCTCTTTTGACAAAAAATGGAATATGCCCTGAAAGCCTCGAGGAACAGGCAGATATCCTAGGAGAGCATTTCGAGTTTGTTGTTAGCTCAAGAAACTACACACCTACATTTCTTAGACACAAAGCACAGATGGAAAAGAAGGCTGTGAACATTTCGGGTGGTTTTCACGATCTTTACAATGCCCCATTCACATTGCGTGAACTTGAAATGGTTCTCCACTGTCCTAAACAGACTGCACCTGGTCCAGATGGAGTTCATTACATTATGCTCCGACATCTTCATCCTTGTACTCTTGGCCTTATACTATGCCTTTTCAATAAAATCTGGTCTGAAAGCCATTTTCCGTTAGCTTGGAATGTTGCCTTCGTGGTTCCCTTGCTGAAGCCAGGAAAGAATCCTTCATGTGATTCTAGCTACAGGCCTATAGCTTTGACAAGTTGTTTATCAAAAACTCTTGAAAGAATGATCAACAGAAGGCTCGTGCATTTTCTTGAAAATAACATTCTAGACAGATACCAGAGCGTCTTTCGATCTTCCCAATCCACAGTAGATCACTTGGTTAGTTTCGAGACAGCCGCGAGAGAGGCGTTTGTGAACAAACTGCACTGTCTTTTCGTGTTTTTTGATCTGGAGAAGGCGTATGTCACTGCCTGGCGATTTGGAATACTGCAGGACCTAATCGACATTGGTATTCGTGGGCACATGCTCAGCGCAATAAAAAGTTATCTAGAGTGTCGTTCATTTCGTGTAAAGCTGGGTACCACCCTCTCTCGAGATTTTTTGCAGGAGAATGGAGTTCCCCAGGGTGGTGTACTTAGCGTCACTCTTTTTATTATAAAAATGAACTCCATTGCCCGTGTAATACCTCGTTCAGTTCAGTATTCTATCTACGTTGATGACTCCAGGTTTCAGTATCATCATGCAACCTTTCCATATGTGAGAGGAGGGTTCAAGTGGCAATCAATAATTTGACAAGCTGGGCTAATACAAATGGTTTTAAGTTTTCTACAGAAAAGACTGTCTGTGTATGCTTTTCTCGTCGCCGAGGATTTTTTCTAGAACCCTCTTTAACCATCTATGGACTTCCTATCATGGTGAAAAGTGAACACAAGTTTTTAGGCCTTCTCTGAGATTCAAAGTTAACGTTTGTTCCGCACATTAAGCAATTAAAGTCAAAATGCATCAAATCGCTCGGCATTCGCAAAGTGTTGTCCCATCAATCTTGGGGTTCTGATCGACTCTGTCTCCTGCGCATTTATCGTGCAGTAATTCGCTCCCGACTCGATTATGGCAGTTTTGTGTATGGTTCAGCTAAAGCTTCAGTATTGAAGATGTCGGACCCCATTCATGATCAGGGGCTCCGGCTAGCCACCGGTGCTTTCCGCACTTCTCCGATTGCCAGACTCTATGCAGAGGCCAATGATTATTCTCTAGAGAAAAGACGTTTCGCTTTGGGGTTTATGTATTAACTCCAAGTAAGATCAGTCCCTCTCCATCCAGCTCTTGAATCGGTTGAAAAAATCAAGTTTGAGAGGATTTTTCAAAATAAGCCGAGTATCGTCCCTCCCTTTGCTCTGAGGCATGCTAAGGCAGCATAGTACTTTGACCTTGACCCAAAGTTCCCTGTGACAAAGTACATAAGCTCTGCAGCTCCTTGGGAATATTCATTCATTCACTGTAACTTCACTTTGACAAAATACAGAAAGAAAGATACTCCGGATGAAGTGCTGAGGCAAGACTTTTCTGAAATACAAAGCCAGTACCAACATCACTTCAGCATTTACACAGATGGCACTAAAACAGATTCTTTTGTTGGTTGTGCAATGGTTGGATCATCTGTTCGGCATGTAAAGAAACTTAACCCTTCTGCTACAATTTTAACAGCAGAGTTGCAGGGTTTATTACTTGCTGTGGAG
Source organism: Ixodes persulcatus (assembly GCA_013358835.2). NCBI lineage: Eukaryota > Metazoa > Arthropoda > Arachnida > Ixodida > Ixodidae > Ixodes > Ixodes persulcatus. Next base: position 48,973 of record JABSTQ010006534.1, on the reverse strand, counting down.
TATACACTTAAGAAAACGCTTCGTCACTCTGTAGTCTACACGGACTCTTTAAGTGCATTAAAAGCTCTCGTTTCACTAAATTTAGTCAAAAATCCTTTGATTGCTCAGCTGCAAGATAAGATAATATCAGCCACCAAAACTGAGTACGAAATTATTTTCTGCTGGGTGCCAAGTCACGTTGGCATCCCGGGTAACGAGGAGGCAGATGAGGCTGCTCGCTCTGCCGTCACACACTTTGTGGACACAAGAAAAATCCCTCCAAAAGATTACTGTAAGAAGGTAAAACGTTCCATATTGCAGAAATGGCAACATGAATGGGACCGCGAAGTAAACAACAAGTTACATGCGGTGAAGCACTTACTGAAGGAATGGGAGAGTGCTCGGCGTCGCGAACGTTTCTATGAGGTGGTTCTCTGCCGTCTAAGGATTGGCCATACACGACTAACACACGGGCATCTTCTGCGTGGCGAAGGTTCCCCGGAGTGTCAGCATTGCCATAGCCATCTAACCATACATCAGATTTTACTTGAACGTAATGCGTATGACCCAGAACGCCTTGACCATTTTTGGCAGCTATACAAGGAGCATACCCCTTTACATTTTATGATTTTACTTTGCGACGAACCTCTTATTCCACACTCTTGTGTTTTTAATTTCCTTAAAGCAATCGGCCTTCTACACCGACAATGATTTTTTTTAAGTCCCTGAAGTCATGTTAATACCTTTTACACTTATACACACCTCATGTTCATAGTTTGATCACATCATCTGCTACTAGAGCTCTTTCTTCTCCCTAACCCTTTTTCGCAATAGTTTATGTACCTGGCGCATTATAGCCGTAGATGCTTTTGCGCCACAAAACCCAATCCAATCCAATCCAATCGAACAACGAGCTCTTCTGCTTCTGTAGACAGGCATTTTTTTGTTTTCTCATTGGCTTCGCTTATAGCACGGCCGCATCGTATTTCTCTTGCGTACCTACGGTTTGTGCAGATGCTGTTATTTAGAACCTTTAAGTTGAGGTAATATCTAAATAAAAAAGATTAGCAATATGTGTTTTGCCTAATAAAATCTTTCAGCCCTTATATTTTTGCAGTTTTTTTTTCTAGCTTTTAACGCAGAATGTTCAACTTCAAACATCTGTTAAGCACTGTGCTGGGTAAATAACCGTCCACTTTTCTTAAGAGCACATAACTTGCACCTTTCAGCACAGGGAAAAGGCAGACGAAACCCGGTAAATAATGCAGTTACAAACGAAAAACCTCATAAAAAGTTGAAAGTTTATTCGTTTGTATAGTCAAGTGCTCGGAGACCGGTACGAATGAAGAAGGTTAATAAAAGAAAATGCTACGCTGCTTATGGAAGTGATCGTTTAAAGGTTACCATTGAATCAGTCTAATGCTAAAGTTCTTAGGAAGCCAGGTGTGGCGAAAGTGGAGCCTATTAAAATCTGTGTAGCCGGATTCGTTTGAGGCCTTTCAAAACAAAATCCTGTATATTGAATACACTGAACCTTCTAGAAACCACGGATAAATATCGTAACCTAGCTTAATATATTACCAAATTAAAATTGGCGATTTCACTGATGTTTAGAAGTATACATAAAACAGCATCGAATATCTGTATTAGAAATCAATTTCGGTTCCGTATTTTATATCGGTATCCGAAACAAAAATGTTGAAGGTACCCTATTGAAAATCGCTCTGATGTGACTTCAGGATTTTTTTTAAGGGTGTGAAGGGGACTTCAGGAATTTCAGAGATGTTTGAAGGGGGCACCAATATTTCCTGGTGGGTTCGCTAGCCCCGTCAGAGGCTCTCCTGAAATGTCTGAAGTGCCCTTTACAATGCCTTGAAATGTCTGAAAGCCTGTCAAGAACTTTTCTAATGCGGTCGGGAAAACCTTCAGGCTTCTTGATATGTCTGTGGGCAACGGCTTAGGTGGAGAAAACACATTTCGGAGAATTAGAACACAGCTGCTTATTGTACGCGACGGGAAAAAAATAAGTACTGTAAACGACTTAATTTCGCGGGCTCAAATTTTCGCGAATCGGGCCAAAGCTGAAATTTGAAATTATTCGCGGGTTCTAATTTTCGCGAATTGATATTAGCTTCCGTAGCGTTCACATATTGCCCGAATCGTTCGCGGGACGTATTTTTCGCGAAATGTAAGCGATTCGTAAAATTCGCGAAAATTAGGTACTCTCGAAAATTTGGTCGTTTACAGTATTTGGAGAATGCCGATCGGATGTGTGTACGGTCCTATTTTTATTACTGCTCTTCTATCAAATACGAGTGGGCTCCGGGACCTGTCTGTCACTGCCCGGATGTTCGGTCGCCAAGGAGGACACTGAGGGCGACCACCCTATGTGGAGAATTGACGAGGCGCCGGACGAGTAGTGTTGGCCGAGCGGCGTTTTGAGGCGAACGCAGTCCTGTCCGCTCGAGGCGAAATCCGTGCAACCATAAATAATAAAAAAAAAAACAAGCCGAGAGCAGTGCGTTTTCCAGGAATAGGGACGCGCACGGAAGCGACTCGTTCCGGGAACCGGTTCCTCCTCGGGCGACGGTTCCCAAAAAGCAAGAAAAACAGCGCCTCTCTCCGCCCGGCGATGGGGAGAGGGTGCAGGGCTGCCTGGTGCCTGGCCAGCGGCCGGCAGGAGAGGGTGGTGTGAGGAGGCCAGGATGCCGCTATAGCCATTTTGTTTCCACTCGTGGGCGGTTTGCTTCTTACCGCTGTGGATATCTGGAACGGACCTGTTTCCTCCAGAAAGGTGAGCATGGCTTTGAGAGCTCGCCCCTTGATCTGTTTTGATCCGTGCAGTTTCTTCCTTGGTTACGCAGGTGAACTCCAGTTCGGCGTTGGCCGCCTTCAGCACCGCTCGAGCGCCATCGTGTTCAGCGCATTCAAGGAGATGGTGGCCGGTGTCGGCTGCAAAGCCTGGCAGGCGGGGTCTGCGTCCCACCGCATGTTGTGCCTGCGCACCGGGATTATGGCAAAGTGGGTCCTGAGACGGTGGATGACGGCCGCTGTCCGGACTTGTTCCTTGCGCCTCTTCGTCCGTTCGACCTCAGAAGCATCCAGCGAGCGAAAAATACGCCGAAGACGCCGGCGCGACGTCATCATGGACGAAACCGTGACTGTGCTCAGGATTTCGCAACGGCGGCGGGTGCTGCTTGCGTGTTCGTGGTTTTCGCTAAACGTGCTTACTGAGACTGTGTATGTGTCCGTGAGGTGCACCTGCTCGGTCTTATTAGCTGAACTACCGTACATCAGGAATATACCCAGCGGCATTGTGAGTACTTTGAAAGATATTTTTCTTTGTGATAAAGAAGTCAGTTGTCCCTATTTGATATGATCTCTTTCGTCTACAGCTCCTTGCGCCGGGTTTGAACAAACGTTGCTTTTTATCGCCTTTTTGAGTTATAATATGCATGTAAAACTAAATGTGTGCAATAAAGTTTCAATATTGTTTTGAACTGCATTTTTGTGTATGGTTCACAGTCATTTGGGCGTCTAAAGGGTTGACGGGCTAAAGGGTCTGACGGGTTGAAGGGCTGTGGGGCTAAAGGGGTTTTCTAAGGGGTATCCCTGAAGGGTTTTTCTGTAGGGTATTTTTGAAGGGTTTTGAAGGCCTGTGCGGTCCCATAATCCTTCAAGGCTGACGGGCCCTTTAGAAATATTTTCAATAGGGTATCAGGCATCGGTATCGAAGATACTGTTTTTAAGTTTTGTGCCCAGCTCTGAAAGAGTAGTACGTTATATTTCACTTTAACTTTTTAAACTGAACAAAGGGAATATCCAAACAACTCAACCATGTCCTTAGAAAACAACATGTGTTTTGAGAGAAATAGAAACAAAATAAAAATTTCGAGGACACTTAAAGGGGTAGGGAAACGAAATGCCAGCGCTAATTTTCTAGATGGAATGTGTTGCACGTTGCACCCTAACCTGAAAAACACAAATCTTCCGTTGAAAGGCACAAAAAGCTAATTTCAAAGCTAAATAAACGATCTTTCAATGTGCACCTGGTGGATGCATGCGGAGCCTATTTGGGAGGTAATCTAGCAACGTTGGGGAACTTGCTACGTAGTCTTGACGTAGCAGATTCCATCGGAGCAGCGCCGCTCCTTGGAATTTTAACATCTTCCTTCTTAGCTTTCCTCCTCAACTCACACATCGCGCATTGTACCAAACAGTCCAAGAAGACGGAAAGAAGGACTCCCCTCTTTCTCGGAGCCTCGTTCGTGCAATCGGACGCAGCCATTCTCCCCCTAGAAGATTAGCCCGTCCCTCAAAACTCGAGCAAAAGTTGCTTTCCCCACCCCGTTCAGCCCTAAGCTGACAGTGTTGTGGAAGCTGCGAGCTCCTTTGGCCAGCCACACGCTCGTCACCCCACGGGTACTTCGAAACGGCTCGGTTGTAACGCGCTGACGCTATTGACACCACTACAACGCTGACAACGCCACCAAGGGCCAAGCTCATAACCCCGCCAGCCTTGCTACGTCACGAATGCGAGAAATCTTTTCTTTCTGTTTTTGTTTGCGCCGGATATCCCATGACGCATCGCGCTCTCCGTTCGCTACTCTTCGAGCGCACGCTCGAGTGCACCGTTTGGAACTAAAAATGTAGCCAATCGTTCAAAATACAAACGTGCAATTATCATTTACGGTTATTATCTGTCATGCTTGACTCATTTCCGAACAAAATTTGAATATTTTAATTTTTGTTCCCGTACCCCTTTAACCATTCTCGTGAGTTGTGAATGCGAAAGCCAAAAATGTCGAAGCGAACGCCGCTGCGTGCTCCTTCGAGTTTTGCGGCGCGAGTATTGAGGCACCGCCATGCTCGTCGGCGCCAAGAGAAGCACCCCCTCCCCTCCCCCCTCCCCCCCCCCCTATCCCTCTCGGCACTCGGGGCCTCCGGCGAGCGCGCGCCACCGTGTTAAGCGTGTCCATTTCTCTGGCGCGGGACCGCAGCGCCAGGGTTTGGCGTTCCTTGAAACGGTCTCGCGCCAGCCAATGGGAAGGTATCCATCGATTCGCTGCTACAGACTACAGGCTTCTCTCCATCGGACAGGGGAGTTTAGGAGCTGTTTAACGCGGCTTCAAAAGCTAATAATGCCGGTCACTTCATGAGACAGTTAATGTTATCGCATTAAAAGCAATATTTCGAACTGTCGCCCTAAAGGTTTTAAGAAGCTTGCGACCATCATAGCGGCTGACAATATTTTGAAGACGCCGGCGGCAGTCGGCATGCTTCTTCGACACTCTCGAAGATGTCGTGCCGCCCTCTGCTTGAGCTAGCTTCATCACTTTCAATGATTGTTCTCTCTTGATTCTGTCCAGAAACGCCCAGATATTTGGAGAACTGTAACCCACGTTGCTCTGACCTTAAAAAACAAAAACAAAAAAAGCACTCTGACAACAGAAAGTTTGTTGTACTGGTTACCGTACTAAAAGTTTGAGCCACAAGTGCAAGAACACGTTGGAGAAAACTTCCAAGTTCTCAGAGGATTAGGTCGGTGCTTACATTCAGTCCCCAGTGCGATGCTTCGATGCCTTTCGTCTTTGGCATTACTGCCAATGTTGTTTCCGTAACTGACTAAACCAGAGGAGGGACGATGGACGACGACCAGCCGTTTCGGCGGGGTCTCTCGATGTACACATCCTCGAGGGAGTCCTCTACAAGTGAGGCAACGGTGGGAAAAACCTTGAGCAGGTTTCGGAAGGCCTAAGGAATGCCGGCGATTGGCAAGAAGGCCAATGCTGGAAGCATTTGCATATTGAAGACAAATAGAATGCTGTATACCGAAACAGAAAACTCGTCATCTGATTTGTATGAACTCTAGTGACTGCTGGTTTACACCTTTCTGTGCACCAGGTAAGCTAAAAGAGCATCCCTGTATCCTAGCGCTGGGAATCATGGCTTTTATCGCGTTGATGGCAGCAATCTCGAAGACCGTGTAAGCCACCTCAAAGCGGCTGCCATGCGACTCCATGCGACTCAGCGCGACGTTGAAAAAACTGAAAACCCTTCGGTCGTATAGTATTCATATAATTTACATATTATCACATACATTTGTTATTTGCAGATATTATAGGTTGTGGGAATGTTTTACACGGTTTATTTATATCGCCACGTTGTTTTATTTTGAGATGCCAGGTTCATACTCTAATGAGTAAAAACCTTTCATACGATCGACATCATCAAACCTTCCGTTCTTTATCAATACGTGCGCGTGCCACTCGTTCCTATAAAATGTGTGCACGGGCTCGTGTTTGGTGCGTGATCTTTGGGTGCGGCAGGGTTTTGAGTTCATTGTGCACGGCGCGGCGTGGTGTCGTGTGCGTATTCTTCTCTACTTTTGTAACTATTCCCGCTTTGTCTGCACGCCTTGTGCGTAACATTTGTGCTTTTCTGATGTTTGTACGTTGTCCAAACTAAGTATTCTTTCTACTCGCCCCTGTTCGAGTTTCCGTTTTGTGTGTTTGGTTTTGTTTTCTGTTTATGAAAGAGCGGAAAGCGAAGGGCGACGCGCCTTCCAAGCAAAAAAAATGTCTTTGAACGTCTTCAACAGCCGCTACAAGTCCGGTACAGTAGCTAGCGATATGAGCTGGAACGCGCGAGTGGCGACCAATCAGTACAGCCCACGCTGTCTAGCGGGCAGCGAGCCAAGTTGACCAAGTGGCGGAGCGGCAGGGGCGGTCTTCAGATCCTTGGACGCAACCCCCGCGCGCGGTGTCACCCTCCTCCCTCGCCGCGCGCATAGCGTGCGCGTCAGATGTGCGCTCGCCGCAATGACGTTTGCTTATTCGTCGCGGTCCCGAGGACGAGGGCGCTTCTGATCATGGGCACACCTCTATCGAAAGTAATTGTAGCTATCCTGCGTGCGGCTGCGGAGGAGGAGGAGGACGAGGAAGGAGATGTCACGCACGAGGGTTGCGTCCACCAATCTTAATACCTCCGCTTGGCTGTTCTCCTCGCTGCCCACTAGATTGCGTGGGCTGCACTGCTTGGTCGTTGCTCCCGCATTCCAGCTCATATTGCTGGCCACTGTACGTATCGAAAGCTATAACAGAATGGACTCTGATATTTGGCCGGAAGCCGGCATACTGGTTCAGAAAACGAATTGCTGGAGTGCCCACTCATTAGGTGGTTGCTCGCCGAGAGCGTGCACTCCATGATTCTGGCGGCCCAAATGTTTTTTTTTCTTATTTCTAGTAGTTTTCAGAGCTCCCAAGAACATGTTATCAACGTTGTGTTTTACTCCGTGTTCACTGCTCTGCGATGACTTACGTAGGCGACCGCGTAGAGCTTCACGACCGCGAAACAGACAGGTACACGTTACCCCCAAGAAGTAACTGAATACTTGTTAAGAAGGGGGCGTTAATACTGTAGCAGCACTTCATTGTACAACATGACCGACCATCTTTGCCGGTCAGACGCAACTGAGCACCCGTGGCTGTGGCCTCCCGCAGCACTCCGGCGGTGCTGGTGTCCCGGAAGTGGGGAACGTAGTGTGCGCTCGCAGCGCCACTGTCCCAATCCTCGCCTCCAAAACCAGCGTCCCCCAGGGAGAGAATCGCGCCGGTGGCCTCCGTTCTCTGGCTGACCAGCACAATTGCGGTTAGGGTGATGGCCGGACTGGAGACTCTTGCACTGTCGCCGGTTGCCCCGAGCCGTCGGACCTCTACGGGGAAGGTTCTTCTGCTGCCGGTTGCGGGCTTCTCACTCCGATTCCCTCAGACCTTGTTCCCAGATGAAGATGACACAGCAATACCTCGCTCTGGCAAAAGAGTTTATTCACTCACTTATTGCCTGGGGGGTTTCGGGATCGGGGAACGGTCATCAGCGAGGCCGGGGGGAGAGTCCGCTGCCACAGCAGCTGCTCCAAGTCCCACTGGTGGTCGTCCCCACCACGTCATGGGGACGTCGTCGTCCAGGTTCGCTGTCCGGTCCGTTTGTCGAGCCCGCCACACGACGTAGTGCCCGCACTCCCCGCGCCAGCGTCCGTGTGCCGTCGATCGCCGCGCCAGCGTCCCCCGCCGTCTGAGCTCGCCTCCGTGACTCGTTGACCTCCAAGTCGGCAGCAAGAGTGAGCCTTCCTTTCTTCGGCTTCCCCTTTTAAGACTTTTCTGGCTTTGTCCCTCCAACCGTTCAATCGGGAACCTTGTCGCGAGCTGACCCTCCGACGTCAGCGCTGGGTGAGGGGGCGCTTGCCCCGTCCCTCCCGAAGGGCTCGGACATTCCACAACAGGACGGCGGCAGGAAACCGGAAGGTCACGGGAAATGGGGGAACGTCCGGACAGGACGGCGGCGGAAAGCGGTAAGGTCACGGGGGACGGAGGAACGGGGAGAGGGTCTCTACACCTCTCCTCCCTCAAGGCTAGGACTCCGGGGGGCCTGAGTCGGCGGGGGGTTTGAGGTTGCGTGGTCCCCAGGACCTCCGGCAGGGAGCTCGCTCAGCTAAATGTCACCGATGCCGACGAGCACCCTCGATGGTGATGGTGGTGGCATCAAGCCAGGCAGGCCAGTGGTGGACGTTCATTCACTGGGCGACTCGCGACCGACGGAGCACGGCCCCGGAACCAGTCCGGAGCACCACAGCTCACAACACGCACGGGCACTCAGGCACACACAACACGCCGGCTCTTAAAGTTCGCTTCCGTCCCTAATATTCCAGACAGCAAATTGCGCAAAAACAAATACCGGCACGCTATACCAGACAGCGCGACGAAACCAAAGTCTTTCGATCGTTCGACATGCCACGAAATAAAAACAAAACTCTTCATTTCTATACCAACAGGCAGGCAATCATTAAGAACGTCACGCTACGTGTTCAAGAGGTACCTTAGAGGAAAAAGTATTCCTCAACTAAAAAGCATAAGCACTCACTGTATACTCAATTCGTACATATGCCCACTATACAACGTTTTCTCCTATAAAACTCACCGCATTCTTTTAAAACAGAAAACAATCCGACCGAATTTCAGAACCGCACACCTGCGATAACAGTATTGATTTCCAACACACTAGCGAGGAACGCACAAAACCTCCAAAATGAGCCATAGCCTGCCGTAAGACAGAAACGGCCACAAATCCTGCACCGTGAGCGAGGTGCGACTAAAATATCTCCGGAAAATGAACACGCTGCCAACAGTAGCAATTACTCAAGACGGGCACTCATGCACTCGGCGTTCGCGACACCCGAGCTACAAACACGCTACAGCCAAGCTACGCAGCACGCCTTCATCAGAAGAGAGAATCACCTTACTGAAAGGCTGGTGTTCCGTGGTACCGGCCACAAATACCAGTACAAAGGGAACAGTATCTAGATCGTACGGACAGCAGATCTACTTGGAAAGCCTATTTACACGGCTATCTCCGGAACGTCTGGGCATGCGACCAGATGTTGCCGCTTCACTGCTCGGAGGTGGCCTTCCAACACGAGCGAAGAGCGCGTAACGGCGGTCCGCACCGAACCGCGCACGGGCTCGACAACCGCGACAAGCGCATCGACGCACGTTAGAGTTCTCCTTTGGCCAAACCCCGACACCGCATAACTAAATAGTCATTCAGCTGATCTCAATGCCCGCCGGGATCGAGAAATAAAAGTAAACCGTCAACGCGTCTCACTGCTCTTCGATGTTCTCGATCCGAGCAACGTGCCCTCATACAAAGGCAGTAGGGTACGCACAAAGCTCGCCCCCAGCCAAGTCAACACGCCGCATGACTGAAAAGTCTTCTTGCGACTGCAAACACAGGCAGAGTTCGAACAATGTAAGCATCCCACACGCGCACCTTTCAAACTTCCGCGAAACGAGCGCGTTACCGAAATGCCAAATAATCTAACCGGCCGGTCTTGGAAATGAACGAGCGAATAAACTATATTTGCTCTGCACAAACAGTTTCCGCAGCGTCGAAGTGTCTACCGCATTTACCGCCGCATTCCAACACCCGCTGGTCATTCATGCAAAGGCTGCAGTTTGTACAGCGACGGGCTGACCCAACGCACACCAGTTATAGGCCGCCGACGGCCATGCCGCTGCCATAACTTCTAGGCTTCCCGGGCACGTACCCGCCGACGTGAACCGTACGTTTTCCCGGGCCAACCGCGCATCTGTACAGGATAAAACTATGAATAACTCGTCACATCCTCACAAGACCGCCACTCCCCTCGTGCAGATTTTCACTGCACAAGCACAGCTCATTACCCACCTAGCTCTCTTTTCTCCCCTAAATCTATAATTTTACTCTAATCCAGGTCTCTGCACAACCTATTACGCCCTTGCGTCCCAACGCGAACCCAAGCACGGCCGAGAGCCGTACCGCCGTACTGTATATCCAGCGGCAGCGCAAAGCGCGCGCTAGCCGCCCCTCCTCCGTAGACGGAGAAAACGAAATGTAAGAGTAACTCCCTCCGCGAGGCTGAACCCTCGATATGGCGGTGTGAGGATCCGGACACTGTGCGCACAATTAAACGGAATCAACCTCACGACTCTACAACCAGATACGAACAGGTCATGCCCATCGCTTCAAACTGGACTCCACGGAGCATTACACACACACAGCCACTGATAAAGTGAAAACGGAAACTCTGTGGTTTTCAGGATTCCGATGTCTGCGCACCAGACATCGCGTATCCGGCACGATTTAGGGGGCTTAGTCCCTAAATGTAGCCTCTGGCCAGAAGGTACTCGTTAAAAGCGATCTTGGTCGGAAGGGAACCACAAGAGCGCATACCGTACCTTAAAACGCTGTCAACTAACAAAGCTCAAAACGGCGCTGACAGCTCAAGCAAGGCGAACTGGGAGCTAGCATGCGGTCAAACCGAGACGCTAGGCTCCTCCCGGACAAAATGAAATTCGGGAATAATTTCCAAACACAGTCCGTGCAACCGCCATACGCAATGGGAGGGTTCTCCACCCAAAGCGATGCCCCTCTAACGCGTCCGATCGGTAACAAGCGGTCCAAAACATTACATCGATACGCGAGCAATGGCGGTTGGCCGCAACACCTCTTCCAAACCGTAAGCCGGCATCTTTCCCAGCAGACGTTTACGGCCGGAGGCGTAGGTGGGGTGACGTCCGACGCTACGGGCCTCGAGGGGTGCGGTAATTTCGAAGCTCGCAGCGCTCTAGAGCAGCAGGATCAACCTGCCAGCATCCAACGGTGCTCTGAACAGCGAAAAATCAAGGCGCTTCACGTAACGGGGGATACGCAAATTCCCGACAGGCTGGGAAAAAGGGTTAACCCCTAACGACAACAGTCAAGGTCCGCGCCTCCTCGTCGGGCAGGCGATATTGTCAGGACATTCGTGCGGCGTACCCGCAACAAAACTCCGTGCGGCGTTCCCGCCAAGAAGATGACCCCCAAAAAGAGCGCAAAACAGTGCCACAATTCAACCGGAAACAGGTTAGGAATCGGAATGCCTGCCTGATCAAATATCAGGCCCCCACGTTGCGGCGCCAGTTTATGCGGGCTTCTCACTCCGATTCCCTCAGACCCTGTTCCCAGATGAATATGACAAAGCAATACCTCGCTCTGGGCAAAAGGGTTTATTCACTCACTTTATGCCTGGGGGGTTTCGGGATCGGGAACGGTCATCAGCGAGGCGGGGAGGGGGGGGGGGGGGGGGGGAGTCCGCTGCCACAGCAGCTGCTCCAAGTCCCAGTGGTGGTCGTCCCCACCGCGTCATGGGGACGTCGTCGTCCAGGTTCGCTATCCGGTCCGTTTGTCGAGTCCGCCACTCGACGTAGTGCCCGCACTCCCCGCGCCAGCGTCCGTGTCCCGTCGATCCCCGCGCCAGCGTCCCCCGCCGTCTGAGGTCGCCTCCGTGACTCGTTGACCTCCAAGTCGGCAGCAAGAGAGAGCCTTCCTTTGTTCGGCTTCCCCTTTTAAGACTTTTCTGGCTTTGTCCCTCCAACCGTCCAATCGGGAACCTCGTCGCGAGCTGACCCTCCGACGTCAGCGCTGCGTGAGAGGGCGCTTGCCCCGTCCCTCCCGAAGGGCTCAACATTCCACGACAGGACGGCGGCGGGAAACCGGAAGGTCGCGGGAAATGGGGGACGCCCAGACAGGACGGCGGCGGAAAGCGGGAAGGTCACGGGGGACGGAGGAACGAGGAGAGGGTCTCTACACGGTTCACACGCTTGGTGAGTCCCAAAAGACGAGCTTTCTGTCTTCGGGAGTCCCGGCACAACACTGTCACTCAGGTCCTCCGCTGGTGGGTCCAATACTCGTTCCAGAGTTACCCTCGACTCCCCGTTGACTTCTGGTGCCGCAAGCGTTCGAGGCCGCAGATGGTCGCCATGACGGTTCCAGGTAGTGCCGTCTTCAAGCATCACACGAGCCGACCAGGCACTGGTAGCTTTTCCAGCTCTCCCAGGATGCCACCGACATCCGGGTCTAAAATTGCGAGCCCAACCAGGGTCGCCCGACTGTGGCAGGCCTTCCCGTTTTGCGCCCCTGTCGGCCCTCTCCTTCTGTTGCAGCTGCCTGAAGCTCACCCTGACTCGGAGGTCGGGGTGCAGCAGGTCCAAAGCCGTCTTCAGACGACGTCCCAACAACAACTCCGCCGGCGATCGACCCGTCAGGTGGTGCGGCGTTGTCCTGTAATTGAACAGAATATTTGCAATCCTGGTCCCGAAATCACCATGATCCGCTTTCTTTAACTTGTCCTTGACCATCTGAACCGCCCTTTCTGCCGCACCGTTTTACGCCGGGTGGTAGGGAGGGACGATAATCACACGAACCCCATTCTTGGCTAGAAACTCTCGAAATTCTGCACTAATAAATGCCGGCCCATTGTAACTTACTACGACGTCTGGCAGACTATGGGTGGCAAAAATGGTCCGCAAATACTGCACTGTTGCCCCGGCCGACGGAGAAGGTAGCCGCATCACCTCTATCCACTTGGAAGAGGCATCGACCAGAACCAAGAAATAGACACCCTGGAACGGCCCCCCAAAAGTCCAGATGAAGGCGCGACCAGGCATGTTCCGGGAACGGCCAAGGTGGACCGACTTCGGCGACCGCCGGTAAACTTGGCACCTTGCACGCCCTTTCGCTTTGGTTTCAGTGGCGTCGTCGATGCCTGGCCACCAGACATGCCTCCGTGCGACCATCTTCATTTTCTCTATGCCATGGTGTGTATCATGCAGCAGACTCAGCACGGCTGGCCTAAAGGATGCTGGTACAACTACTCTACATCCCCAGAGCACACAACTGTCTTGCACCGAACATTCGTCCATGCGACCCAAAAATGACCTCCATTCAACTGTGTCTGGCAACCGCTTACCGCTCCACAACGCCTCTCTCACTGCTGAAATGACTGGATCCTTGTCAGTCGCCTGTGCCACGGCCGCTGCCGACAGCAAGGATAGAAAACCCTTTTCTAGCTTGAACAAGTTCCCTGACACAAACTGTGCCGATGACCCTTCAGGCAATGGCAGCCGACTCAGCCCGTCGGCTGTGCCCAACTATACCCCCGGGCGGTATGCCAGCCGGTACTGATAACCGCTCAAGGTTAGCGCACAGCACAGCACGCGCGGCGAACATTGCTAAGGAATCCCTTTGCCGTGTCCCTAGAGACCCAACAAAGGCTTGTGGTCCGTAAAATTTTCAGATGAGCGGCCCCACACCTACGGATTGACCTTCCTGACCCCGAACATGACAGCTAGGACCTCTTTATCTAGCTGAATGTAGTTTTTTTCGGCACTCGGTCTTCTCGGATGCAAACGCAATCGGCTTTTCCTCACCGTCTTCCGGACGATGCGCCAGCACCGCCCCCACACCGTAAGGCGACGCATCACAACACAGAAGTAGCGGAAAACTCGGGTCGTAGTACACCAATACGGCGGCCGATGTCAGCATCGTTTGCTCTTTATGAACGCTGCCCGCTGTTCGGCACCCCAGCTCCAGGGCTCGCCTTTTCTTAACAGAACAAGCAGCGGGTGTAGCTGAGCCAAGAAGCCCGGCAAGAAACTCCGATAAAATTTAAGCAATCCCAAGAAGCTCTGCGATTTCCGCACGTTCGCGGGCTCAGGTGCCTTAAGAGCAGCTTCGACCTTCCGGGGGGACGGCCGCAGACAGCTAGCGTCCAAGATGTGCCCCAAATATTCCACACGTTTCTGAAAAAACTAACATTTCGCTAGCTGAAGTTTCAGGCCGGCATCCTCTAGTTTCTTTAAGAATACCCCTAGGTTGCGACAGTGCTCATGTTCAGTTTCCCCGGTGAGCAGGATATCGTCGAAGTAGATGACCACCCCCTTGCAACTACGCAAAACGCTCTCCATTTCTCTTTGTTCTCTTTGAAAAATCGCCGGTGCGAATGCCACGCCTAATGAAAGCCGATTATACTGAAACAGGCCTCTCTGCGTATTTATCGTTACAAACTTACTTGCCCCCGGCTCCAGTTCAACTTACTGATACGCGTCACGCAGGTCAGGCTTCAAGAACGTGCTGTCCCCAGTGAGCTTCGCCCACATCTCCTCGAGCCGGGATACCGGATAGATTTCCGTAGTGGCAACCTTGTTTACTGTTAGCTTGAAATCACCACAGAATCTTATCTTGCCATCTTTCTTTAACACCGGCACAATAGGAGCCGTCCACTCCGAGGAGCGTATCGGGCTCAGAACTCCCTCGCGCTGTAATCTTTGCAACTCCTGTGCAACCATGTCCTGTAGCGCAAAAGGCACTTTACGCGGCCTACAAAATATTGTCACGAATGACAAGTGATGAGGCGTCGAATGACTGAGTAAACTGAACGTTTAATGGGGCGAACTTGTGCCCAAAAATAAAAAGGAAACAGATTAAAGCAGAGCGTCGCAGGCGTCGAAGTCGGCGTCACAGCTGAGTCGAACGCTGGGGCGAAACTGACTCGACAAGGTCGCTGGCGGCCTCTTATCTAGAGTGAGTCACTATCTCGAAGATTCGGCGGAGAATGTTCGAGCGTAGCGCGCTCGGGGCGAGAATGAACAAGCACCTTCTAGAATTACAAAAAGCAGGAATAAATGATAGAAGTTACGTCCGGAACAAGAATAAACGAGAACTTTCTTGAGGTTCGTGACCGAGCGTTGCTTTCTCGGCCCTGCGCGCGGCAATATCGCCCTAGTTTGTTTCGGCACGCTGAGGTTCGACTTCACACATTGCATTGTACCCAACCCTTCGGAGAAATCCGACTGAAACTTCCCGACCAGATCGTCGACGCTACTCACCCTATGGACACTGACTAGCTGTTCCACTGGCATGCCGAACGCCTTTGCCCAGTTTCGACCCAGGAGTGCTCGAGTCCCACGTCGCACGATGAACAACGGCAACAGTGCCGTTTTTCCGCCGAACTTATAATAATAATAATAATAAAATCTTTATTTCCATCGATTGTGATGGTGGGACCCGTGGAAAAAAGCTGCAATATGCAGCTTGACTGGTCCTCGGGCCACTACAATGGTCAGCAGCAACAAAACGGAAATAAAAATAAAAAATGCACACAGAAAGCAACAATCGAAAGATACGCAACTACGCAATTGCCTGTTTTTTGAAGCAAATAGACAAACACAAAAAGCAGCAAAAATTTACAAATCTCTGCTCTTTGGTCTATCAATTTAGCAAAATAAAACAAAAAATAGAAATCGGATACAAATCAGGAGCAAAAATACAAACGCAGTTCTTTAGAAGTTTTGGAGTCAAAATCTACATCATTAATATAAAATTTATTTAGCAAGTGTGGTAGGGCAAATTTCAGCATTTGGAGACCATAGTTCGTTCGCTGAGTGACCATCTTCCACTTCTCCGCGCCGCGAGTGGGGTATGCTGGTACCATCGCCTTGCCGCCCACTGGATATACCTGGCCGAAGTACCCCCGCAGCGGGATGTTCGACGGTTCTAGAAGGAAATTAGGAAAACGCCCCATAAACTCGCCTTCGTCCATAACCGAGAACACCACCCCTGTGTCCAGTTTCATTTTGACAACCACCCTTTGCACCATCACCTCCGCCCAAATGGGTGGCTCCTTCGGTTCGGATTCCGCGGGTTCCTTTCTCATACCAGCCAACTCTTCCGAATTTCTCGTAAAATGTACAAATTGGGACTAAATTTACGATTTTACAAATCTTCCTTCAAATTGTACGAAAGAAAAATATATATATATATATTTTTTTTTTGTAAAAAAAATTGCTCTTGTGGCGGTGCCTTGCACCGCCACAAGAGGGCAATAGGTACCGTCCACAGCAGCGTCGTGGTTTTTAGTATCAGTCTGTCCGGTGGCCACGGATCCAAAACCAATCCAAAGCCCAAAGTCTTTGTTCGTGTGTTCGGCGCCGCACGTTGGTTTGGCGTGTTGGGCTGTTGGGCCTCGCTGTTTCGGCCACTTTCGTGGCAAGCAGAGCGGTGTCTGTGTTTGTTGCACGTATAATAGTAGCATTCCCCTAGTCGCGGTGGCTTCGCAGCGAAATGGCGAACTCTAAACCTCTAAAGAGGTACTTTCAGGTGTTCCTGAAATTCTACACGTCGGAATTCCCGTGCTTCGTGCCATCCAAGAAGGGGGAGAGGTTTGGATTCTGTCGCACGTGCACGTGTGATGTAAGCGTTTCGAACGGTGGCAAGGCTGACATTAAGCTGCACATCGCTTCGTGTAAACACCAGGGACATGTGCAAGCCGCGAATACCCCCCCCCCCCCCCCCCTCTTCGCGGCCGCGGGAGTTTTACGAATTTGAAAGTCCACAGGTTGGCAGGTATGCTTTCTGGGTGACACCTTGATCACCGCCAGGTTCAGATCCAACGACCAAAGCTTGGCCACGGCGCCCGATTCCGAATCGTCGCTGTCCATTGCTTCCGTGGCGTGAAGATTATGACCCGAGTTCCGCCCTCTGTCTTGACCGTGCCGCTAGTTCCCCTTAAAGGGCAACTCCGCTTCATTTTTGATATTCAGAAAACTATGCAGCCCTCTTCAGTATCATATAGGAAGACCACATGTCAAATATTACGATCTAATTTCGTCTATATATTTAATAAACTGGCCAGCAAACGTTCAAATGAGCCAAGTCGCCGAAATCTGCCAACTCGAGCGTGCGACGTCAGGCGCAATCATCTGCGCTGTCAATGCCACGGAGTTGGAGCGGCCAACATTGAGCCACTACGTCAGAGACACGTCTACGTCATTCTCACGTAATGTTTGTTTTTACTTCTCAGAGCGAAATTGAACGATGACGTCATGAGTTTCTCCTCCTGATGTTGGCTCAACGGCGTCCACGTGATCACCGTAACGCGGATGCGCTAGTTTGCGCTGGCCTGCGCGCTTATCGCACTTGTTCGCCATGTCCGGTTTGTCCACTCCCCCTCTCCTCTTTCGTCTTCTCCCCTTCCCCCTCTACCCCGGGCCATCACCGTTCACGCCATGCGAAGCGACCTGCCCGCGTCACGTGTCCTGTACCTCGCCCCCACGAACGTCACGAGACCACGTGGTTTGACGTGGCGTGGCCATGACTCTGACGGCACGAGACGAATGTTGCCTGACGCAACCAAAGTTTCGGTATCAGCTGATGTTTAAATTAAGAGTACACAAATAATGTTAACCATTTCAAAAATCCGAAGACGTAGAGCTGTTTAGTAGTGCTTTGTGAAATGGAATCACATGTGAGCCTAAATTTTTCGGAATTGAGCGGAGTTGCCCTTTAAGTTCGTTGCGTCTTCTCCGGGCACATCCGAGCAATGTGGCCCTGCTGTCGACACTTGAAACAAAGCTTCCCCGAGCACTTCCACACGGTCTCCCGGTGCGGCCCCCCGCAGCGGAAACAGCTGAGTCGCTCCGCCCCTGCCGGTGTCACCGGGTTGATATTTGTTTCGGCCGTCCGGCCTGTTATCTGCTCCGCGCCTCTTGCCGCGGCTTCCATTCCCGTGACGATCTTTACCGCTCTGTCCAACGTCAGCTCAGGTTCTTCCAGCAGTCGTCTTCGCATCGTGTAGCATTTGACGCCGTTCACCAGTCGGTCCCGTAGGTTGTTGTCAAGCTCTGCGTCAAACCCACCCCGATCTGCCATCTGACGCAGACCTGCTACAAACTCTTTCACAGTTTCGCCGTTCTTCTGCGCGCGACAGTAAAAGTGGTAGCGCTGTACGATGACCGATGGTCGCGGTGAGTAGTGCTCCGTGAGCAGCCGAGGGCTTGTGGTCAGCGGGACCTCTGCCGGTCTCGTAGGTGCCAGCAGCCTGCGCAGAACTGAGTACGTTGGACGTACAGTCGGGGACAAGAGTCCCCAGGACGCGCGAGCTGCGACTGAAACAGATTGCTCTGCCATCTGCCGGCAGGTCGCCTGGTTTCGAGATCACTCAAAAGCGCATGCGCGTCCTACTGTGCCTGAAAACATCTGTGTTCTCCCGCTCTCCTACGGCGCGGCGCCTAACTCGGAATCGGGCGCTTGGTGCCGCCTCGGAGATAGCGCTTGCGGCTGACGAGCGTCTGCTACACATGCGAATCTGGAGAACCGCCTGCGGCATTGCGCCGTATTTCGCCGTGTCTGCGCGCCTTACTTTATAACCAGTTGAGCTTATCACTCATTCGAGCTGCCGTCACTTCTTGCTTTATAGGTGCGATGTCAGTAAGCGCTATCTCCGAGGCGCTACCAAGCGCCTGATTCCGAGTTAGGCGCCGCGCCACTGAAGAGCGGGAAAACACGCATGTTTGCAGGCACAGTAGGACGCGCATGCGCTTTTGTGTGATCTCCAAACCAGGCGACCCGCCGCCAGATGGCAGAGCAATGCGTTTCAGTCGCAGCTCGAGCGTCGTGGGGACTTTTGTCCCCGACTGTACGTAGCCGCCCAGGAACACGGCCCGTCGCTTTTCCTCTGTCACGGTGTTCGCTATGAAGTACTGCTCCAAACGCTCGACGTATTCGTCCCAATCTTGGCCTCCCTCTCCGGTAAACGGTTCCAACTTCGGAATGTTGCGTGATGCCAGTACTCCTCGTCGCCAATTGTTAAGAAGGGGGCTTCAATACTGTAGCAGCACTTTATTGTACAACATGACCGACCAGCTTGACCGGTCAGACGCAACTGACCACTCGTGGCTGTGGCCTCCCGCAGAAATCCCGCGGTGCTGGTGTCCCGTAAGTGGGGACCGTCGTCAAGCGCTCAAAGCGCCACTGTCACAATACAGTTACTCGTTACTCGCTCAAAAAGTAACTCAGTACAATACTCGTACCTTTTCTAAAAAAAAAGTGACTAAATACCCTACGCGTTACCGAAAAAAATTGCGGTGGCTTAGCTCGGCTATGTCAGGATATACGTAGCCTGAGCTTATGCGCACAAAATGAGAGGCGCTATCAAGCGGCTCCGTTGCAGCGTCAGACTTGGCTACTGCGCAACGGAGGCGGGCAGCTGGGCACGCGGCGGCGCCAGTGCGCCTGCCGCGGCTATGACGTCCCTTACAAAAAGTTTTAATGAATTTCATTTGAAAGTTTATGGAGTATACTCATCGTATCTTTTCGAGTCTCAATAGAAGTGCAAATGAGTTTTGTAACGAATCCGTACGCAGTTTGCGAAAACTATTTGCCACCGCGTTCCAATTGAAGTTTCGACGTGCTACCATATAAATTTTCAAATATATTTCATATGAATATAACTTGAAAGTCTATTGACACCGTTTCGAATCTGTGTTGAAAAACAATTGATTTTTTGTAACGAGTCCCTAAGGAGTTTACGAAAACTATTGGCCACCGCGTTTCAATTAAGGTTTTGCCGTGCCACCTCATAAGAATTCTTATTCATTTCATTTGAAAGTCTAGATACACTGCTTTGAGTCTCTGTTGAAAATCAAATGTTTTTTTCAACCGCGTTGTAATTGAGGTTTTGACGTGCCATCTCATTAGGTATATTACGACGAGTCGGAATATACCTAATGAGATGGCCCATCAAAACCTCAATTGCAACGCTGTAGAAAAAAAATTTGATTTTCAACAGAGACTCAAAGCAGTGTAACTAGACTTTCAAATGAAATGTATTAGAAATTATACTCCTAGCACGGGTTCCTAGATAGAGAGCTCTAAGAGGGAAAACGGCAATAGGTTGCATGATATGTTGTCCGGATGTAACCGCTGTTTTGAGGGAAGGGGAAAGTGAATGCAAGTGTCACCTATATGTTTGCCTATATACGCCTGCAGGGTTCAGAAAATGCCTGCATAAAACCGTGGGAAGGAGCAATAACTGTTTCATTAAAAATGTGAAATGTGTCCACGGGAGACCTTGTACTGCCTTCGCGTCCACGGGAGTACTGGTAACCTATAAAGAAAAAAGATGCACAGTTACACATTGATCTGCTTATCTAAACTTCAATGTCCGAGCAAGGTATCCTGTTCACAGCACAGCACTACCTCAGCGCTGAATCAGTATTAAAAACCGGGACATCAGTCCTTTGTATGAAAGGAGGCAACTCAGAACACACGATACAAGCCATGGAAGTAGCAGTGACTCGTTGCCTTAACAGGGCTGAGTTAGCGCTGCACTGTATGTGTGAACCAGCCTTAAATGCGGAAAGTCACATTTAAAATTCCTACATTTTTGCTCACCAAGGCACTTAATTTACACACTACCTTGATAGTTTAATGAGTGGCACTAATAACATAGTCAGGGGCATTATGGTGCAAAAGTATATTTTGCCCCCGAGTCTGCGAGAATCAATCTCTCACTGTTTTTGCCGCCGCATTGCAGTCTTTTATTTTGGCTTTTGACAAGGTCTACCAAAGATAAGCGAGCAGATGTTGCGCTTATGAAGTTTACCAAATTTGAACATAGAGAAGCTATGACTTATAAGCATCTCAAAGAATTAATATAGCAATTCGAGGCAATTGGTTCATGATCGTAGACAAGCGCCGCAAAAAAAAAGAACACATGGACTATAAGTGGTGGTAAACACTGGCGCCAGTGTTTTATGCCCACTTCTTGTCTCTGTGTATTTTTTTGTGTTTGTTTACTATCTTGAAGAAGTATTTTTAATCACAACAGACAGGAAGGACACGGTAATAGGGTTCTATGCGGATCATAAAGCAATGCTTTGAATAGGTGTGTGTCAACTGCAGCTTTCACAATCGATGCAATACACGAAGTTTGAATTATTTGGAGGATCAAGACATCAGAGGCCGAATTCAAAAAGCAAACTTACGATAAAAAATTGCGTATGACAAAACCCGCGGAGAAATTCGTATTAACGAAACAGAGTTGTCGCAGCATTTGTGTGACTTACAACGGAATATTACGACATCATACGAAGTGTCTTACCTAAGAAGTCTTACAAACTTCTTAGGGCAAACATGACCGCACGTCACTTGGCTATTTTGCCACGACCAGCAATGAAGTTACAAGCGTGGGCAAGAGGCATGTGTTTTGTGCACTGTTCACATGCATCCCTACTTGAAGCAGCATACGGACAACGCTAAACTACACACGGAGGATTCAGCCGACGAGTCTGCCGAGCTGTCCATCCTGCCGGTTAGAGCTAACGAGGTGCAGGACTGCGATCAACGGCAACTGGATCCTTCACCTATGAATGGCGTGAACCTGATTTGTTGATCTCTAGCGCCCCCTCATACTTCAGTTGTGATTTTCGAAGTGGTGGGCACCTGTGCGACTCTACCACACAAAAAGGCACATTCCTGACTGGATGTGCCTTTTTAATGCGAAAGCATTATATGTTCATAGAGCGAAAAATCCGGCATTCGGCGGCTTTAACCGAGTGGTACCAAATGCCAACAGAGGAATAAAAGAAAGAATAAAGTGTGCTTCCACGGCTGGGGTTCGAACACAGTGCTGCTATGTGAGAGCCGGGCATGCTAGCTGGTGTGCTATCTCAGCCGCTTCGGAATGCGGCATTACTCTCCCCTCAAAAAGAAGCTTGTCCCACGGCAAAAGATGGCATCGGCATTGATGTTCCCGAAAGATGGTCATAAAAATATGTCCTCGGTTCGATGACATCACACTTCACGTGAAGACATGACGTACCATGATGTGTGACGCCATATGATCTAACGTAAAAAAAAAGATATTACAGGGGCACTTAGGCATCCCTACGTGGATTGAATGCGAAAGCATTGCCATTCCTAACAATACAGGAAAAAAAGGAAGTGTCGTTAGGAATGGCAATGCTTTCGCATTCAATCGACAAAGGGATACCTAATTAATTCCCCTGTAATTTTTTGTGTGGAGTAGAGCTCAAATAAACGCCGTACGGTACTGTATATCCACGATTAAGTAGCTGCTAGGCGTGAGGCTTAATGTTTTGCGCCAACAATACCGTAGAGTTTTTCCTCGGTTGCGACGAAGCGCCACTGCGCTACGAACTTGCTAGAAATTTCTGCATATGCGACCGCTTTTTTCTGGAAACCTACGGCGACCTGCCACTCACTTTTGGCCAAAGAACAGTGAAAATACCAGATGTGAAAACAGCCATAACAAGCATTAAAGAAATCAAGATGGGGGTCATAGCAATGGCTTCCCATTGTGGCAAGACTAGCACAGGATTTCTGTTACTACCGTTTATAAGACAGGAGTCGACTTTTTCTGGTCTGATCTTCAAATCAAAGTTTGGTCCGGTTAATTTTGTAGCAGCAGTCCCGTGCTTTCCTGTTCGTGGGGTCATTTCCTCCGTTAAAAATATGATGCAGAGTCCTTCCCATAAAAATACATGGGTGCCCGCTAGGACTCTTCGAAATGATTAAATTAACCGAGGTCGCGCTATACTCTGTTGTAAATCTAGAATAGCAGAAGCCCCTCCCACAAAGCCCTTCACTTTTTTTAGTAAGTAAACACTAGAGAGGAGGAGAGCCGAGAGGACACCGCCAATCATGGCGAGCAAAGGAAATTGTGGGAGAGGCTTCTGCTATTCTATAGTTGCAACGGACTATAACAAAAGTTTACAGTACCATGAAAACAAAAAGACCAAGCATGCAGAGAAATTCACAGGAAGTGTAGCAGGGACAGAAAAGAAAAAAACTGCAGCTGCAATATTTACCATTTTAATTTTCCTCGACCGCACAGCAGAGACGACATGCTGGTCGTCAGCGCCTGGAGGGCCACCCCTTCTACTGGAAGCACTTGTAGTCCGAAACAAACAAAAAAACAAAACATTAAATGCATGGACAATCCGAACATGCAGTTATTTCGCTTCATTGGCCGCTGCAGAGAAAGCAAGCATGCACACTGTTGTCCAACCATGTCAACTGCTAGCCGATACTTTCTGCCGCCAGGATTAAGATATTGCTTGCGCTATAAAAGCACAATTACACACTACCCAGCTGGCACGCTGAAAGTTTAAACATTGAAGAAACTCGCTCATAAAACTTCAATGTAAGAGCTACACCTTGTGGACGCTACAGAAATGTATGTTCAGTCTAAACCGTGGTGCACTGCAAGGCAGCTTTACCTCAGCCAGTTTGGAACATCAGCAGTTTCATTCTTTTGAAGATTTTATGCCTGAAAATTAATGTGACAATTTAACTGGGTTAAAATTTTTTTTATCGACACCTGGCCCAAGTATACTAGTGGGTTAATTTCTAACTTACCATAATTATTTTCGGCATCCCGAAGGCGTCACTTCAGGGTCCAATTTTCATATTGGATCCACCTCACCCTCACAGCTGCAGCCACACTGAAATGTTTGCAAAGTTTCAGGCAGGGTAATTAAAAGTCGGCAGTTTCTCTCGAACATCGCTGTCACAAATTTTGTCTTTTTTGTCATTTTGTTCTGTTTAAGGGTGGTTCGGGGGGGTTCAATTGCAAACCTCGCGCACGTTTACCTGAGCGCCAAAGGCAATAGTCTCGGATGAGACTAATGCCGGCCGAGCTTCAAACCAATGGGAAGAGGAAGACGAGAAGGAAGTGGGACTTGGAGCGTTTCGGGATGACCAACCACGAACCCGTGACAACCAGATAGGTCATTCAACACACGTCCCATACCACTCAAACACTGTGTCGAACTGCATTTTGAAGTCAGTCCCACTTCCAACGGTGTATGAACAGGGGCATTCATTTCGTGGCATGCCTTGAAATGAATCGAAGTGACGCAAGCTGGGAACACACTGCTGCTGCTTCATTTGGGAATAATTGCGCCCCTCGGCTTGATCACATCACAGTTGCAAAATGAGAGAGAAAAAAAAGACGCAAAAAGGAACAACTGCCTTATCAAAAATTCTAACAGACAAATGTAAACCCAGTTCAATTCTAGAAAGTCAGGGGACCGAAGTTTGTCCTAACAGTACCATCCAGACCACTTCCATAACTTAAAAAAAAGATGGCTATCCTCTTGATCAATTTTGACTGCAAAGGAATATTGGCTCTGCATGAACCAAATTCCAAGGAAGTCTGACTTCTGAAATGTAATGAAGTATGATCAATGTAATCAATTTATAGTTGAATGACATCAGTACACTGCTAGACCAATAAGACATGTTCTAAAGCAACGAACTGAAAGTAGCATTAGGAATTCAATAAGTGCTCTGTTGACATAAGCTACACTTTTTCGGGCCATACACAAAATGAGTGGCAACAATTCATTATGCTACGCACAGATCCAAACATAAGGACAGATAAAGCAAACCCAACTAGTTAAAAAAAGAAAAAAAACAAAATCTAGCTTAACGAGCAAACGTGTGCCGAGAAAATAGGGAGTTTTAGAATACCGGGCGCTACTTTACCGCGCGTTACGGACGGCAAAATAGCGAGGATTGCGGCAAAGAGTTTTAGAATAGCGTTTCTCCGCCGGGGACTCCCCAAAACGCAAGCATCTCGCGCTTAAAACGCCACCAGGATGTCGCGACAGCTTTTATTTGGAAGTTAGAACGTTATATCTTGAAAATTAAACAAGTGTTTCGTCTAGAGTGACAGTTTTATAGTTGTTTTATACTCAATGCCACACGTTTTGTTTTTGTCACTGCCAAGCAGCTCTGTTGTACTTACGAAGCCCAGACGATCCACTACCCAGGCATGTCTACATGTCTGCCGCGATCGTAAGTAGACGCGCTTCGATAGCTTTGAGCTGTGACTCCAGCGATCCGTGGCGTTTTCAATACGCTTCGACCATACCGACCGCGCCGAGTGCGACTCACGCAGTTCCCGAGCGGGCGATGGCGTCGAAGACGCGATCAACAGAGATGTCGTGGGCGCCGCCTTTTGCGGTACCCACGCTATTTTCGAGAAATAACGGGCCCAAAGCTCGAGTCCGAATGCTTGTTTTGGGTCTGCGCATGCACAGCAGCGAAGACGTCATTTCTTCGGGGTTGCGGACGTTATTCTAAAACTCCCTAATGTTCACTTCTTCTCGTTCAACGCGTCTAGTTACAATGCAAACAAAGAAGCATGCTTACCAACTGCGTTGAGTTGCTCGTTCTGTCGCGTCGCCGGTCTTCCGCGCCCTTCTTGAACATAATCATCACAAGACGAAACTTCACAGATAGATAAACTTGATTAAATTAGCACAATTCCATGTCTAAAGGAATTTCCATCCCGCGAAACACATGTACCCAACGCAACAGTCTCAACGGTCCCGCAACCATGCCGGAAAAAGAAAAAAACAAAGAACTGGTGTCGCTACCGATGGGGCGTCGAAGACGCGATTCTGACAATACGAAACCGAAAGCAGTAAAAGTTGCAATACCGAAACCGAAACTGACCAAATCGCGATAGAGGGGCGCCGTAAATATGTCTTTAGAAACTTAGGAGTAAAAGAGGGTGAATACAGTTATTATTATAAGCACAGGAAATAAAATTGCAAATCACAACTAGCATCGACGCGCTATTAGTTTCGGGTGCAATGCAGTAGGGAGTAAATTTCTTTTTTTTTAATTTTTTGAGGAGATTACTTTTAATTTACACTCAGCTTACAGTATTTTATTAGTAAAATATTTTACTAATAATTTACTAATATTTATGAGTAAGTTTTAGTAAATTACTCATAATTACTAATAATTATTAGTAATTATAAATAATTACTAATAATATTTAGTAAGGATTAATAATGACTACTAACAATTATTATTAGTAATTAATAACAAATAATTATTAATTATTAGTAATTTTTAATAATTGTTAAAAATTATTTTTATTAATAATTTAAGTTTCAGCCTTGGCTGAAACCATTTTTGCCATCCGAAGATATTGAAAAATAAGCGTAACACTGTTGCATAATTAGCTTGACTAATGTACTTTTATACATCCCGGAATTCTAGCAACACATTCTTTGGACGTGGAACAGATATTTGCATCATACATCCCAGGCTACATTACACATGCATCAAATGGGCCGGTGTATTTCTGACTGGGACTATTTTTACTTCAGTTAGATGTCTGACAAATATATCAGCTTCGTCCAAAAACAACTTTCCAAAAGTACAGAAACATGTTCCCATTGATCCGATTCTAAATTGTTGCGTCCAATATGCATTTACATCGTTCTGACAGACATACGTCTAATTGGTTCCTATTGCTCAAATATACATGCGCAATTGGCCTAAATTTCCTGTTTGGCCAAGAAAACATTTCGTTTGACTGATAAAAATTCCTAATGGTCCGATAAAGTCCCTATGGGAGCAGTCCAACCTCCTATAGGACCAAAAGGTGTGCCTATTGGCATTCCTATTTCTCTTTTATCTTCATGTGTATTGAATTCAAACAAAATGTCAGCTCAGAGTTAATTAATCAGCCTAGTGTGTATTTTGTCTTGTTCTTACTGGTTTTTATTCTGTGGAAACTTCGGATTATGTTTCCGTGAGATTGTGTGAGAGTTGGTTTAAATTTTTGCGCGGTATTAAATCAACAGTTGATACTTATATATGGTTTGGAAAATGTTCTAAGCAGCACTCTATATTTGTAATATTAAACAGCAGTGCTTCCCAAACTGTACGGCGCGAACCCCAGGGGTGTCGTGAATGATCTAGCGGAGTGTCGCAAAACAACTGCTGGCTTGTTTCATTTTTTTTTCAAAGGTTTTAAATTTGTTAACTGTTCATTACCTGTATTACCTGAGAAACTAAATTTCAGAGTCAATTGCAATATGTTGCTGCTAATGCACAGAGATAGGTAAGACTTTTGGTCTAGCCAAATGCGAATGGAGGAGGGGGCGGGGTCGTGGCAGGATATATTTTATATTTTAGTGGATAGCGCGCGTAGGGAAGTTTGGGAGCAGATGCTGTATTGAGTCATTATGTCTATCGCTGTGTCATTTTGATCGCCCGAGACAGTGTGCTAGTTGAGAATGGGAATAATTGAATATGTTTTGATTTCATAGAAGGGTTAATAAATGGTTAATAAAATATGAGAAGTTGTTAGATTGCAATTTTGAACATGACTTTACTTGAGGAGAATGTCTTCTGAATAGCAGGCAATCTGCATTCATGATTATCTTCACCTTTACCTTTATCGAATTCCTCCACTGTGGATCAGCTGATGTCGATTGGGTGCCTTACGGTAGAACTCGCTTGAGTATCCGTGGATAAACTCAAAAGGACTGATATTGCATTCTTAATGATAATACTCATTTGCATGAGTAATCAGTACATTTAAAAACTCAAAAAGAATGAATATTGACTGGGTATCGATAAAACTCGTTGGAATTTGTAATGAGTGACCTCAAAAGAATGGATATTGAGTCGGCAACCATAAAACTCACTGCAATTTGTAATGAGTAAACTCAAAATAATGAATATTGTGTTCTTAGTGACAACACTCATCTGAATGTGTA
The DNA here is from genome assembly GCA_013358835.2 of Ixodes persulcatus. Lineage (NCBI taxonomy): Eukaryota > Metazoa > Arthropoda > Arachnida > Ixodida > Ixodidae > Ixodes > Ixodes persulcatus. Next base: position 21,248 of record JABSTQ010006534.1, on the reverse strand, counting down.
ATGAGAACACCCAAAAGAATTTATATTGATTGGGTAACAATAAACCTCACTTGAGTTTGTAATGAGTAATTTCAAAAGAATATATATTGAGTGGGTAATGATAACACTCATTTGAATGTGTAATGAGTAAAATCAAAGGAATAAATATTAGTTTTGTAACGATAAAACTCATTTAACGTTGAGTTTTTTTTAGTTTCATTTGACTCTATAAAAACACATTAGAAGCTCAATTGAAACTCATTGTTTATTTTTGTAAGGGGTAACTCCTCTGGAATGCGCAGACCGGCGAGGCGGGCGAGGCGGGCGCGGCGGCGGCTTCGCGTGGCTCTCATAATGAGCCGTGCTCATTATGCGAGCCGTGCTCATTATGCGGAGCTCCGCCGCCGCCTGCCGCGCGCTCCGCATAATGAGCACGGCTCGCATAATGAGCAGGGCTCATTATGAGAGCCACGCCAAACTGCTCAACCTCGGCCAGTGTAGCTCACGCTACAAAAGCAACTAGGTAGAAGTAACTCGTTACTGGTAACGTAGTACGTATATGCGTTCGGCGAAATCATGGCGAAAGTAAGATGTCGCTTTTCACGTCCAAATGCATTTGTTTTTACTTGAGCAAAATCGAGAAAAAAAAACATTTTTGACGTTTGCTGAACCGACTCAACTTAGTCGATACCTATGATCGCGATATAGCTTACGTAGCATAGGTGGAATAATAACAGCGCACACGAGGTGGGCAGAACTGCCAGCACTGGAAACATCAGGAAAATTACATCCACGGTGGGAGGCCAAAAGTACAGCATGAACCGCAGTTGCAGCCACCCGATGAGAGGAAACTGCCGGCAATTTGTTTTCCGAGCTACTATGTCTGCTTCCAGCGTAATACTCAATACTAAAGAGAACGAGAGAGAGAGAAAGAGAGAAGGCTTGCAAAAGAGGAGATACGAACCTTTATGCCATAGCCAGAGGCTAGACGGCCATTGTTAGGACTGACGAGGGCACCGCGAGTGGGCTTTTAGCACCGGAGGGAATTGGCTGGTAGGAAAGCGCAGCGTAAATAGTTCCATTGGTGAGCGACCTTGAGGGACAGGCGTACTTTACGACGCGAGGTTCGGAACGCGCGTTTTACGCTGAGAGAAAGGGAACGTGCGTTTCGGGCCGGGAGAATTCGGTGATTCTGGCTGGCACCGTTTACATCGGTGTAGTCTTTCTCGCCAGCGTGTTAGGGGCACGGTAGAACGGCAACAACAGACCGCGTCTTGCACGATGGATGATGGAATTGCTCAGTCGGCGCAATCCACTCAAGGGTCGGCAGTCTGACTCGCTTTGCGAGTTCTGTAGTGTTACTGAATCATTATTGGGTTTAAGTGGTTCAGCGAACGTCCATGAGTGGCGCCCTGGTTCCGAGCGCTGCGGCTGTATCGTTAGGGCTAGGAAAATAAAGCGTCAGCGAGTGCTGTCTGAGACGCAACGGAGTGCGGTCATACATTTATTTATACGACATGGTGTCAGAAGTGACAACTACCGCCGCCGTAGCCGAAAAGCATGTCTGACGAGGACCAGTCAGACTCCAGCGGAGACTCCAGCGGTCAAAAACCTTCCGCTTCCACGCAACCGAAAATCATGAGCAGCGTCCAACAGCCGCCCCCCTTCAACTTCGACAACGTGGCCGAATGGCCGGCGTGGCTAGACGAGTTCGAAGACTACATGTTCGCGTCCGGACTCAGCGAAAGAACCCAGGAGGCACAGGTCAGATCCCTACTATATTGCATGGGACGAAAAGCAAGAGAAATTCTGAAGACCTTTAACCTCACCGACGCTGAGTTCAAGAACTATGAGCTCGTGAAGGGGAAGTACAACGCGCATTTTGTGCATTCAATGAACGTCGTTTACGAAAGCGCCTGCTTCAACCGACGTGTACTGGAAGCGGAGGAGACAGTGGACCAATTTGTTACCGAACTGCACACCCTAGCGGCACGGTGCGAGTTCGGCGAGTTGAAAGAAAGACTTATCCGTGACCGGTTTATTGTGGGCCTCCGAGACGCGAAGCTGTCAGAAACGCTTCAAATGGATGCCGAGTTAACGCTGGACACAGCTTTGGCAAAAGCCCGACTCAGAGAGACCGTGAGAAAGCAGCAAAAGTACCTGGCGAAAACTGAGCCTTCGCGACGCAGTGAGGACGCGGCCTTGAACGCAGACTCCGTTTCCAAGCAGCCGCGCAAGAGAGATGTACGCGCTCCGAAGGTCGAGGCCGGGCTGCCGACGAAAGCATGCGAGAATTGTGGGTACGGTCCCCATCAGAAACGCGACTGCCCGGCAAGAAACAAAGCGTGTATGAAATGCAAGAAAGTTGGACATTTCGCCAGGAAATGCCGAAGAGCGCTATCAAACCTGAGTAAGACGCACGTTGCAGAAGTGCATGCGTCTGAGAACGGTTCATTCCTCGGAAGCGTATGCCAAAGCGGACCGAACGCGCGTTTGGCTGTGGTAACTGTGAACGGACACCCGCTCCGAGCAAAGATAGACTCAGGCGCTGACGTCACCGTTGTCGGAGAAGACTTCGCTGGCAAGCCGCCAAGACTTCTGCAAGCCGAGGATTTGAAGGGACCAAACAAGAAAATCCTGGACGTGCTGGGGAAGTTTAAGGATGTGGTCGAATGGCAGGGCAAGGTTTCAGAAGAGACTATCTACGTGGTTCGTGATCTCCAAATGCCACTGCTGGGAATGCCAGCAATTGAGTCCCTCGGGATGGTTCGCTTTCTCAACGACGTCTCCCACAGCAAGTCCAAATACGAAAGGATGTGTCCAGAAGTGTTCCAAGGGCTCGGAACGAGCCAAGGGGAGCACAAAATTCAGCTCAAACCTGACGCGGAACCATTTGCAGTCAGCACGCCAAGACGGATTCCATTTCCGATGAGACCAGCAGTCGAAAAAGAGCTGCAGAGACCCGAGGCCACCGGAATCATAAGGAAAGTTCATGGCCCGACCGACTGGTGTCCTCCTATCGTACCCGTTCAGAAGCCATCGGGCGACATCAGAATCTGCGTCGACCTTACAAAACTGAACGTCTCTGTGCGTCGAGAGCGACACATCATGCCCACCGTGGAGGAAGTTCTGGCGAACATCGGTGAAGCAAAGTTTTTCTCCAAACTAGACGCAAACTCAGGATTTCACCAGATGGTCTTGTCCCCCGAGTCACAAGAGCTGACCACGTTTATAACACCATTCGGGAGATATTGCTACAGGAGACTGCCCTTTGGCATAACTTCGGCATCCGAAGTTTTCCAGAGAAAGATGACAGAGATTCTGGACGAAATTCAAGGTATCCAGAATTTAATGGACGATGTCTTGGTTTACGGAGCCACGCGAGAAGAACACGACAACCGACTGAGAGCAGCCCTGCAGCAACTCGCCCGGTCCGGTGTGACGCTCAACCCCGACAAGTGTCAAGTTGGCGTCACTGAGGTGTCGTTTTTAGGAGTGATCCTCGACAAGGATGGCATCCGTGCAGATCCAAAGAAGGTCAAGGCAATCCAGCTTTTGCCTGCCCCTACGGATGTGTCGGGACTCAGACGGGTGTTGGGTATGATGAACCATGTTGCACGTTTTCTGCCCACCCTGTCGCAAGTGACAGCACCACTTCGTGAACTACTTCAGAAGAACAATGAATGGACTTGGGGATTGGAGCAACAACGAGCACTTGACAAGGTCTAGAAATTGATCACGTCAGAGAGATGCCTCGCAAAGTATGACAGTTCTGCTCGTACCATCGTCTCGGCCGACTCCTCATCTCATGGTCTGGGAGCGGTGCTCCTTCAAGAACAACGAGATGGCGAACTCCGTGCAGTTGCGTTCGCTTCTCGTTCTCTTACTCCAACGGAGCAGCGCTACGCACAGATCGAAAAGGAAGCCCTCGCACTGACATGGGCGGCTGAGAGATTTGAAGAGTATCTCCGAGGACTGGAGTTCGTTTTTCATACTGACCATAAGCCCCTGGTCCCACTGCTGGGCCAGCATAACCTTGATATGCTGCCCCCACGGGTGCAACGGTTTCGAATGCGCCTGATGCGATATTCGTACAAGATCGAATACATCCCAGGTAAGAACATGGCAACAGCTGACACGCTGTCGAGAGCACCCTGCGAAGATGTGTCATCTGAGGGCATGTTGGACCCTGCCGAGGTTTCGTCATTTGTTTTGGGGGCAATCAGCACACTGCCTGCGTCGGAGGACCTTCTTCAGAGGATCCGGAAGCTCCAGAGGGAGGACCAAGACTGTGCAAGCTTGTTCAAGTACTGTGAGGAGGGCTGGCCATCGAAAAGCAAACTTCAATGGAACCTGAAGCCGTTCTTTGGAGAGCAAGGCGACATAACGGTGTGCCAAGGCCTACTGCTGAAAGGAACCCGGCTTATCATTCCCAAGTGTCTTCGAGCAGAGATGCTAACGCGGATCCACGACTGACATCAAGGAATTGTGCGATGTCGAGCACGGGCAAGGGAGTCCGTTTGGTGGCCGGGAATTAGCAGTGGCCTAGTAGACATCGTAGACAAGTGCGCAGAATGTGCGATGAACAAGAATCAAGCTCGAGAACCGATGTTGCCGTGTCAAACGCCCCAATTACCCTGGCAGAAAGTCGCCGCTGACTTATTCCAGCTCGTTGGTGTGAACTATCTCCTGCTGGTTGATTACCGTTCCAGGTATCCTGAAGTCGCCATTCTTCAGTCCTCCACTTCGTCAAAGGCTGTTATTGAGCGAATGAAGAGTATGTTCGCCCGACATGGGATACCGGAGGTCCTAGTTACGGACAATGGTCCGCAGTTTTCCGCGACAGAGTTCAAGAACTTCGCCCAGCATTACGGGTTTCAACACATCACAACAAGCCCGAGGTACCCCCAAGCCAATGGGGAAATTGAGCGAATGGTGAAGACAATCAAGAGCTTCGTGAAGAAGAGTGCAGATGCTTATCTGGCGCTGCTTAACTACCGCAACACGCCAGGCCCTACAGGACTCAGTCCCGCCCAACTGCTCATGGGAAGAAGGCTCCGCAGCAGACTTCCCATATATCCTGATCAACTGAAGCCCCGAACTTTCAACCAGTCAGCATGGAAAAGAAAAGATCAGAGACAGAGACAAAGGCAGAAGCGGAATTATGACAGGCGCCACAGAGCAAAACCACTGGCACCCCTCAAAGAGGAAGATCCGGTTTGGCTTCCAGAGCTTCGCACGTCGGGCAGGGTTGTGGGCCATGCTCAAACGCCCAGATCCTTGTACGTCGAAACAAGTTCTGGAACCCTGAGAAGAAACCAGCAGCCAGGTGATTCTCCTGCCGCAGCCGTAGGACTCGCCCCGGGAGACCTCTAGTGAAACGTGCAGTGCCAACCAGAACACAATGAGATCTCCCGTCGGACTCCAGCATACGCGGTCGGGTCGAATCGTGAGACCTCCCAAAAGACTGGGATTTGATGACTGAACGTCGAGCTGACTAGTTCAGTTGTGCATTAGGGCCATAGAACTTTAAGGGGGGAAGATGTAGTGTTACTGAATCATTATTGGGTTTAAGTGGTTCAGTGAACGTCCGTGAGTGGCGCCCTGGTTAGGAGCGCTGCGGCTGTATCGTTAGGGCTAGGAAAAGAAAGCGTCAGCGAGTGCTGTCTGAAGACGCAACGGAGTACGGTCATACTTTTATTTATACGACAAGTTCTAGATATAGTTTGCTTGCATCCGAACCCACCTGGCCTTTGGCCGTGAGATATACGCAGATCGCGGGGTATCACGCGACAATGTAAGCTATAGCCCCATGGTGAGAAAGTGACTTTGAAAGCAAATGTCGCTGCCAATTTTTAGTAATTATTTTTGCTTCCACAGTGTCACTATTACGCACTCACCCGAAGGATTTTACACGCGCTCATGCGCGCACGCACACTCCCACGCGAGGACAGCCTAACCCAATCCCTGACCCCAATGAATTCCGATGCCTCTTTTATACTGATCATTTGAAAGAAGTATACCGGTGAAGGACTACCTGGTCCGTGCCCGATGCTATAAATATGGTGCGCATATCGCACCAATCTTGTCCTGCAAGAAGGTTTTAAAACGTTTCAAGGATAGTATAGCTTACTAAAAGTAACGGTACACAGTAAATATTTTCGATAGACCATAAGGCAGACTTTCCTTAGGTTCCTAGCAGAAACATCCCCGTCATTGCAGCTGCCGCAACCACTTGTGGTTACCAGCTAAACTATTCCAGCTAATAACAGCTGCAGCTACTACCACATCTCGCGCGCTAGATGTAGTAAAAATGAAGTAAAATATATTAACTCTCAGAAAGAAAGTACTAACAGCTTCAGTTACTAAGTTTCTACTATTTTTTTTTTAATATTGTAGGAAAGGAAATGAGGAGCATCTCCTTCCAGCAGACTCTGCCCGCCGCTCCGACCGGAAACCAAGCCTGTTTGTGAGAATGCTGAGAGCCGGATCGTTAGCAGGGACTACAACCGAAAAATATAACGTTTCGGTTATGGTTACGGTTACCGCTTCCTGTTGATAACAGTTTCGCTTCGGTTTTTTACGGTTTTAATTTTTACGGTTTTTGTTACCGGTTACACGTTCGTGAAAACCGGTTTATTTCGGTTTTTTCAATAATTTGTTTAATTGAAATGCTAGATGGCCATTTTATAAAAAAAATGTTTAAATTAGTCCCATATATCCAACGACGTGAATTTCAAGGAACTTAGGTACGTTTTAATACTTCTAATTGGTCAAAAGCTGCACACGTTTCTAGCTCCAACGTTTGTTCGCTACATCTACTTACATTATATAGTTTTATACCCGAGCATAAATGTTACTTCCGCTACTCCGGGATCATCGCATTCTATGTAATAAGAATGAAAATTAACATCCCTGCTTTTTGTTCGGCAGTGTTTGTAAAGAACCCTAAGAAGGTTCCCACTGGGTATTGGAATAACCATTCGCACCTTCTCGTCTCTATAGTCTATTTCAACCTAATACATGAAGGCGAGTCTTCGTTAACACTGAAGGGGGGGGGGGCAGAACTTTAGCCATCCTCTAGTAAAATACTACTAAGTGGAACAAGTAATACAATTAAGAGCTGGGCTATTTGGTGAAATCAGACATAATGTAAATGCGATACGCCAAAACAAGGAAGACTAAGGAGAGGAACAAACAACACAGTAAAAACACAGAAAGCTGCAAACATATATGGTGTTGTTCATTCCTTTCACTAGTCTTCGCTGTTGTGCCATGTTACACCTAAGTCATGTTTGCTATTTCCAAGCAATTGCCTATGGTTATTGAAGCGCACGTCTCTCGCTGGCCGATTCTGTGAAGCTAGAAAAATGATGCAGTTTTATATAAAAAAGGTGCGGACTCAAAAGAAAATTGAAAGTAAAGAGCGGGTGAAGTGAACATAAAGAAAATTGAAAGCCAATTGAATTTGTGACAAAGGGGATACAGGGGACATGCAAGATGGATAAAACGTTATTACATTCCGGCTGGCCCTTGATGGAACATGGAAGTCAATGAATCGTAGTAAATCCATTGACCTGACGTGACCATGAACAATACGAAAAACAAAATCTCTGGACTGCCTCCTCACAGCAAGTTTATATAAGGCAAACCAGTAAAGTAGCGTTTCCTAGTGATAAAAAGACCTCCTTCCAATATACCGGTCAGACACAATTCTTATCAGCCGCTTTTGTACATTTTCGATTTCTGATGCCTGACCAAGAGAAAATAAGTTCCAGATTACCGAGCCAAATTCCAACCGTGATCTACCATCAGCTGCTATCTGAAAAGAAATATACAAAACGTCAGAACTATTACGGAAGGACTGAAATTCGCTTCTCTGCACAAAGTGAAACACGACGAAAATAATTAATATTAGAGCGCCATATTAAAAAAAAAGCACGGAACAATATATAAAGCGCAAAGGTGTAAGCACAAATCTTGGAAGGTTGCTGGCGACTCCACCGAAACCGACACCGCGTTGCGGCAAAGCCGAGGAGCTCGGAGAGAAGGTCGTTTCGCACCTCGTCTGCTTTCGCTACCTAAATTTTGGTAGGCAGCGTAGCTTCACGTGTTTCTTTATTAAGGTCACCAAAATGGTCGTGGCTCATCGCTGCAACAAAAAGTATGAGATTCACCGCATCCATCGGCCATGTTGCTGCAAAGAATTCCAACAACTGGCATCCACCGTTTTTTCCCCTTCGTTTACTGGGAGTGTTCCAGGGTTGGGCAGAAATGCCCTGAAATGTATTTGGAAATACAGACAGTGAAATACATGACAAAGACAGTAAAATACTAATTCTGAAATACGTTTATAAAAAAGTATCGCGATATGCATCAGAAATACATTTGAGTGTGAAAAAGGTATTCTAAAATACAAATACAGGAATGCATTTTGCTGTAATTGGATTACGGATTCGAGACTATTTTTCTTTCTATTTCTTATATCTTATTTTCTTTCGTAAAACTGGCTCTGCGCTCGCTAATGTATTCGAGAAACAAACAAAAAGCATATACTATCCACAATACTTTAAGCAATTATATAGAACCTTCTTTGAAATCGCCAAGTTATTACTCATGGAAGGTTAAGCCTGATTTTCGACGTTGACGTTCTTGCTTTGTAAAATAATTTTTCCCAATAGTAACCTTTGTGTCTGTGTTTAACGACAATGGAAGTAATCAGCAGTATTTTAATGTGTGTAAAAACACTTCCAACCAGAGCTGAAATGCAACTTTTTTGTGCATTTCTCACCAATCTGAGAAAAAATTACAAGAACTCTAAATCAATTTTGTGTGCTCGTAATTGACCTCTAGATGAACATTGCCCTTGTCCAACCTCGGCGCCCCCTTCAGCGCGATCTTATGACGTCATAGTGGAAAGAAACAATTTTCTTTTGTATGTTTGTTCGACGTGCAGGCAGCGCCTACATTTTTTAGAATATTCAAGATTGTCCATCCTAGCGATATGGAAGATTGAAGCAAAAAAGCTGAAAAAATCAGCTTGACGAGCTCCCTCCTTTCAGAAATTATACAGTGTAGAAAAAGAAAAGGCAGACAGTGCAGCACATCGTGCAGAAACACGTTTTAACAAATATACCAACAAGCTTTTTTTTTCCCCCTGGGACTGACTCTATACACTCCACAACCATGACACCTATAGTCATGACTTCATAATCGTGTTAGAAAAGAAAAACTTCAAATATTTTCATGTAAATTCTACTTGCATATTTCAATTATTACAGAAATTGAAAAAATTCTAGAAGTTTCCGTTTTATCATTTTCTCTCCATAATTCGTTTTACACGAACAAATGTTCCATACGTCAATGCTACGCATGGGATACGTGATAGTTCTTTTACATAAACAAGCTAACTGAGTAAGAAGATTCGTGTTGTTTTGTTTCTTTTTGCTTCCTGTTTATAGATTATACTTAAACGAAATTAATACATGTTATGTATGTTCATTACGACATGTTTTTGAAAACGTGGTGCAGAAGGCTGATCATACGGTACGTTATATATATTTCTTAGCATTTCGTCTGCAGTAAGTAAATCTGCAAATTTTGGATGGTCGTGTTTTCCCAAACTAGATGGCATTAATTCATATTCGAATAATGTGTTGTGTACGAGAAGTTTGACTCCAGTAGGTAAAATTTGTCGATGAATATAAGTCAAACTTACGATACTCGATAGCTTCGACATGAAGTAGTTCGTATGTTTTACCCAACTCACCCGTTCCGTGAAGAATACGCCAAGGGTTTTGAAGGCAATGACTAATTTTATATTTGAATTGAACAAATTAATAACTTCACGAACGACACTGATGTCACAGACAACAATGATGTCAGAGGGAACATCTGTTTTCATTGTAGAATATAAGTGCATCAGCATAGACAGGGACAAATTTGAACAATAATAGAACCTCAGTGCACATTTCATACCACCCTTGCTTTCTTAACACAAAATTGACATGAAAATTGGTAGCTTAAATTTTTGTTTGCAAGGCAAACATTTCTTTAAAAATTTAACGAGATTTACGGCTCCGAACGTATCGCGATTCCAGGAATACGCCCAAAACTGTATTTCAATACAGAAATACTAAATACGCTTTAAATATTTTATCGCCATACAGAAGTATAAATACCAATTGTATTTTTAAAATACTATCGCGATACATTTGTCTCGCGATATTGCCCATCCCTGGCGTGTTCCAGGGGCAAATACCTATAACCAATCTTCACAGTTTATTCACCGAATTTTGTTTATAAAACCATGTGAGAAGTGTCTGCTTTCCGGTAGGTATCTGAGCCTGCCGGAGATCCCGAATTACGCGACTTGTTACTGTCTAAATCTAAAATCCGCCTTTGGTCTTTTATAAGTAAAAAAAAATGTTCCAAGCTAGAAAATCATATAACACTTTTTAGTTTCATCCTAGTGAAGAATTTGCCAAGCATATATATATACGCGTATATATATTCAGATGAATGAACACTTCATCGAATGAATCAATGTTTTACAAAACCGCCGAAAGCCAAAATAAACCGCGGAGCCAGGATTTGATCTCTGGGCCTCCCATTGTACGGTCAAGTGTGGTTATTTTGTATTATGTTATATTATAATACACGGGCCGCGGGCCACTTGGCATTTTACACTTCTCTTTACGGCTCTGGATTCCTTTTTTTTCCACCTGTTTGACACAGTTTCGAACCAAATTCCTCTTTCACCCAATCGACTTCCCTCTCTTCTGCTTGTTTGGTCAACTTTGCCGCACTGCCCACCGCTCCACCTTCCCCCGCTACCCGACAGCGCCTGGGCAGATGCCTCCGGAGTCGGTTTTGGGGTACTTAATTGTTTGTGGAGGCTGTGCGCAGGCAATTGTTGCCGCTCTGCCGAGGCCAATATACCTCTGGGGTTGACTCGCCATGTTCTGGTGCGCGTTCATTAGCGTGAAAAAGACTCTCCTACACACGGACAACACAGCTTTGGCTCTATCGCTGCACCGCGGCCATGGACGAGCTTTGCCTTCGGCTATTGCCAGTGCCGTCTCTCTTTTTGTTTTCTTAGTAAAGACATGTCAATAAAATTGGTACTGTCGGTCATGAGCTCGCCGACCTGTCTCGGCGTGATACATCTTATCCTTGTCGTGCTGAGGGCGGCGGAAGGATTCAGAAAACATCCGAAGGGTTTCCTGAGGCTTTTCAATAAATGTGAACAAATAAATAAATGATGAAAAATGGTAATGGCAACAGCCCAAGGCAAAGCTCGTCCATGGCTGCAGCGCAGCGCGAGAGCCTAAGTTCTGTTCTCCGTGTGTAGAGCCCCTTTCTCGGCAATGCAATATTACCACAACACGGCGAGTGCTTCCCGGAGGTTTATTGGCCTCGGCGGAGGGGCGATAATTGCCTGCGCACAGTCCCCAACACAGGTAGCCAGGGTTTTGTTTCGGGGGGGGGGGGGGGGGCAGGCAGCCCATGACAAAATTCTGAATGAGGGGGAAGGGGGAGAGGAAATGCCAGCAAAATGGAAGATTTCGGGGGGCCCGGGCCCCATTGAACCACCCCTGGCTACGTGCCTGCCCCAACATCTACGCCGTAACCGACTACGAAGGCGTCTGCCCATGCGCTGTTGGGTAGCAGGGGGAAGTGGGAGCGGTTGACAGTGCGGCAAAGTTGGCCAAACACGCAGACGAAAGGGAAGGCAGTAGAGTGAAAGAGGAATTTGGTCCGAAACTTTGTCTAAAAGGGGACGAAGAAGAAAAAAATCCAGAGCCATAGAGAGAAAAGTAAAATGCCAAGTAGCCCGCCGCACCCTGGAGCGCCATGAGGGGAAGCGGGCGCTCCAGTGAGCGAGGGACACGAGGAATGGCTCGGAGCCGTTCTGGCGTCTGCGAAATGGTGTCCTCGGCTGTGTCGAGCCTGAACCCAAGAAAACCCATGCGTCGCGTGGGCTCTGCTCGTGTCGCTTAGGTTTAAGTGAAATCCCGACCGCAACAAGTCCTCCACGAGAAGTCGCACCGTAGACGCCAACTTGTCTGGGTCGGGATGGGCGCACAAAACGTTGTCTATGTGAGAACAAGCCCAGAGTCCACGCGCGCGCATTTCTCTGGCAATGGTTGTTGCCAAGAGTTGCATGTAAAACGGCGCCGGGCGTGTCACGAAGGGCATACGGCCAAATCACCATATGCGCTTGGGTCGGGAGTGGGTTTACTGTGATGGCCTGGGGTAGCGGAGTAAGGCGGAATTGAGGTGCCTGGAGGTAAGGAGTAAGTTCTGCGCAGTCAAAGACAAAGCGGGACTTGGTGGCTGACTTGGATACGAGGAAGACGGGGTTGAGGTACCGATCACGTGAGGAGCGTTCGATGATGCCGCCAACATGTTTACGGCGGCATCGATCGTGGGAACCTGGTCAGGGAGAGGGGGACGGGCCGTGAAGCAAGAAGCCTTCGCGCTTCACGGGCGGCCCATGAAAACTACATGCCTCACTAAACACTGCCTGGTCGACTTTAGGTGCTTTCTGGGTCGTGTGGACTGGAGGCGGAGGTCCCGCCGCTCTCGACGTGTAGGCAGTGCTACCCAGGTCCGACTCGGAGCCTCCGACGTCGCTTTGTTTGTCTGTAGTGTGTTCCTTTGTGTTGGTGGGGTTTTTCTCCTCGCCACCGTAAGTGTCGAAGGAGTCGTCATCGGCGTGGGGCTCGATGACACTGCGGCTCCTGCTGAGCCACTCCAGGATTCGCTCGGCGGCGGTGGTCGTCGAGTACGGATCCAATGGATCGTTTTCTTCGGTCCAAGATCAAGCACGGGCAAGGTCGGCCGAGACTCCAGCCTCGCAAAATGCATGGGCGAGAACGTCATCGACCTGAAAAACGTCCAGGAGCGTCGAGGAGGCGACCGTGCCGTCGATGACGACACTGGTGGGTCTCGAAGACCCAGAGTAGCTGCCGGACTCTCTTAGCATTGGAGGGCCTCTTGGACTTGGTGCCTGGGTGGTAGCTGGTTTTTGCGAGATCACGAGACGTGCGGCGCGTCGTGGCTGGTTGGGTAGCCGGTCGGGGAGCTCTCTAAAAACCTCGGACTCAAGGCTGGACGTCTGGGATAGAATAGCCGCCCTCCAGTTCCCTCTCGCGACGACGTGGAAGAATTCGTTTATCGAAAATAAGGTGCTGGTGTTCGTTGAGCATGGCATACCCCAGTAGAACCGATACGGGTGGAGATGCCGGATCTCGTGGACATATCTTGTGGACAACCTTCTGTTTTTCTGGGCAAGGTCGGGCAGAATGTCGTAGGCCTGACGGCCTCTTGCTCTGGGAATGGGCGGTGGGGGCTTCACCGGAGGTAGTCGGATAGCGTTGGTGGCTCTGGTAGAAATGAGTCCCGTAAAAACCGTACCTCCTGCGGAAGCAGGGGAGGGCTCTGGCAATCCTGGATGCAATCTCTTGGCGCGTCGGTGGATGTTCGAGCGCACCGTGCTAACGTTCGAATAGGCCGCGTTCAGAGTTCTGCGACAGGGACTGCTGAGACTGCTGGCCGTGTGGGGCGAGACCGGCCTTGGCATCGACGATTGGAAGCAGGGCAGCTCCCAAGGTGTAGGCGAAGGAGGCAGAAATGGCATTTCCTCTTTGTTGGACGAGGGAGGCTCCGTCACCGGCCGCCAATTGCGTTGCCGCGTTCGAAGACGAGGCATCCTTCTCCATGGCTTTTTCTCTTGTCATGCTCAGATGCGTGGCAATGCCAGTGGCTGCCACTTGGTTCGAAAAAAGGTCTCGGCACGAGAAGGAAAACAAAAAAAAAACTCGAAAAACTTTTGGACGTTTTCTCGTTCCTTCCGCCGCTCTGAGCCCGAGCATATATACACACACACACACACACACACACACACACACACACACACACACACACACACACACACACACATATATATATATATATATATATATATATATATATATACATATATGTGTGCAGGGTGTTTCAGAAAACTCGGACCACGTCGCTCCTGCGAAAATTACTCATCGCAACGAAAATAAGGCTTGTGTCATTTTGGTCCTGGCCAGGGGCAGATTTAGAAAAATTATTGAAGTCCGGGTTAATTAGGCTGTTAATTATTTTTGCGTAATTACCTTTTTTAATCGTCGAAAAACACTAAACCAACAGATTGAAGAACGATAGAAGGCACGCGAAGCATTTTACGGCTTTCTGAAAATCTGAAGAAATTCGACGGGTTTTTAAGTTTCGGTTTGGTATCGGAGCGCATCTCGCCCCGGCGGCACCGCGCCCCTTGGAGAGATAGCGCAACCAGCCTCTGCTACGTCGCGCGATAACAGCGCAGCAGAGGTTGGTTGCAGTATCTCTCCACGGGGCGCGGTGCCGCCGGGGCCGAGATGCGCTCCGATAGCAAACCGAAACTTAAAAACCCGTCGAATTTGTGCGGTTTTTCAGAAAGCCGTAAAATGCTTCGCGTGCCTTCTATCGTTCTGCAATTTGCTTCTTCAGTGTTTTTCGACGATGCTGAGCAATTTTATAATTGAAACCATGCCCTTAAACACAATATTAAAAAACTTAATCACTCAAAAATAATTAACAACTTAATTATCCCGGACTTTAATCATCTTCCTAAACGAGCCCCGGCCCAGGACCAAAACGACAGAAGCCTTTTTTCGTTGCGATGAGTAGTTTTCGCAGGACTGATTTGGCCTTAGTTCTCTAAAACACCCTGCATATATATATATATATATATATATATATATATATATATATATATATATATATCATACAAAACGCCAATGTCAAACCTCTGGCATTTTTCGTTCTGTGTTGTTTAAAAATCGTCACTTGTGACACGCTTCAAACTGAATGAATACCAGGTTTTCTTTTCCGCCAGCTCTGCATGATGGTCTATATACCTCGTGTCTTCATACTGACTACTGCATGTCAGAAACATCGGTGGTTTTGATAGAACCGAGGTGGATGCACAACTGCGAATTCTAACCTATTAGTTAATACCCTGAAGGCGACACGTACTGTATACATGTAGCGATGTAGGAGTGTGGGAGATTTAGAAATAAACTTTATTATAAGCTCAACCACTGATTCCAACTAAGTTTTTTTAATCCTAAAGTTAGATTGAACGGAAATGTATTACTAGATGCACCACTCGCTGACTGTACCTCTGTCCAATGGCCACGACATTTTAAGGTTAATCCAAAAGGTCGTACTTGAGAAAAACTATTTTTGTTTATTTTTTTCGGTTAATATCGTTTAAAACCGGTTATCGGTAAATCATTTACGGTTATGGTTTTTATAAATTTGAAATAACGGTTTCGTTCCGGTTACGGTTACTGACAAAATTTCGTTCCTAAACAGTTTTCGGTTTCGGTTACGGTTACGGTTTGAGTCCCTGATCGTTAGTAATGGCTGTCAGCCTGAGAACGTAGAGTGTAATTATTCTCCGTGCCTTTAATAGTGTTTTATAGCAGGGAATGCCCGCTTGGAACGACCACTGAAGAGGAGCTCGACGTGGTGCCGCTCACGGACTGCCCCACTGGGTGAGCCCGCCGGGGCAGAGTGCGGGCGCCATGGACATCCCGGCCAGCCAAGACGGGCATCCTGGATCTCGGCGGTCAGACTCGCAGGACATTCAGCCCTGGAGGAGGCAGTGTGGGAGGAGGCACAGTAGTGGAGCCGGCTGAAATCAACAAAGCCCACTACCAAGCCCGGCGTGGCAGGTCCATCAGCAGCCGCCGTTGCGAACCTTCCCCGGAACGGGTCAACACCTCCCATGGCGAGGGAACCAGGTTGTAGCAGGAGCCCCTGCCACACGGCGGTTACCTGCACGGCGTCCGAGTGACAGCGGCCAGTCTACTTTGTCTCTCGACGACTGTAAAAACACCAACCGAGACCAGAGGCATGTCAGCCCGGCGACACCTTCCAGCCGCCCTTGCGAGGTCATACGCTACCCCCTTTGTCCACGTCCTGGACCATGAGAACAGATGCTTCCTGTGCTCCGCTACCCTGGTACACCGGAGGCACAAGAGGCCGGAGGTATGCACTAGGAGCGAACGGAGATACTCGCTCCCCCTGCCAAGTTGGCGGCCGCAGCTCAGCGGCTCCGTCGAAAAAGGCTCGTTTAGCCTTCTGGGGTCCACGGCGGCGCCGCCAACGCCGTTCGAGGCCCCACAGCCGTCGCCGCACAGACCCCATCGGCGTCTACCTGCACAACGCACGTCGCTGCTTCAATGGCCGTCGGGAAAGCGCCCGTGTTTGAGCCCGGCGACTTCTTCTCTGAAGTGTGCTCAAGTTCCCGCAGTCCTACCTTTTGAAGAGGGAAGGGGGTGGGGAGGATTGCGGCCGCGAGGTGGCGAAACTTGAGCCCGCGGGAGCTAAGACAAGGAAATACGAGAACAACAGGGTGCAGAGCTCGGGCGACGAGTTCGAACACGGTCGGCTGCGGAACGGTAAATCCCGCTCTACCTGGTGCTGTGTGATCTCCTCAGCGATCGATGCGGGGCCTTACCGTGCGTTGTCTAAAGTGGACACCCACAAACTACAATAAAATCAAATCCCAAAGAATCTGGGATGGACGCGACTATGTCTAAGAGATTATCGTCGAAGACATCTTTGATTGGCGATCGATCTCAAACTATAAACTATAATCAAATTATGGTTTAGTAAGACAGCATTTACATTCGTGTTTATTTTTAGTAGTGCATGCTTTTTATTGAATTCCCAAGCTTGTCTTTGGAAACAATTTTGCAACAAAAGTTTCTTTATTCGAGTAGGTTCTTAATTTGTATCGTAATTAATAATGAATGCAATACATTTCGCTGCCTTCCATACTATGTATAGTTTCTGCTTGCTATTGTGTTTATACTGAGAAATAAATTATGTTTGATAATTTTCAAACCTTTTAAATCAGCGCGCTTAAAAAAAAGTAATATAAGAATTTTTTTTCTCGCCTCACATTCTTTTGAGGTGTTTCTATTAGCTCCCACGTAATTCGTAAGGATTAAATGTTTAGAATTAAAGTGCGGAGCCGCTAAATATGGCACAAATCAGAAACTGCCGTTGGCATGTTTTTGACACTGTCAGCGCGAGTCAAGTTTCAGAAAGTCGGAAGCAGGGATGCCGGAAGTACATTTCGAGTGGGGAGGCTGAAGTCAAGTTGCGGTTAATCCCTTTTGTTATTGTCAATGAACTCTTTCTTTTTTTTTGTAGACGAAACTTAGATATTACAATCTGACTGCTCAAGACAGAACAATCTCTTATCGGGTTAGTTTTTCTTCCTTTTACTGCGTAGTGTACGAAGATTTCTATTTTCCGCACAAGTAAATTATTTACTTACGCAGTACTCCGAGTTGCTGGATACTGTATATTGTGACGAATTACAAATGATGAGGGGGCAAAAAACTGGGGAACTAAAACTTTAATGGGGCGAACTTGTGCCCTATAAAATTAGAAGAAGGCTAGCGTCGCAGGCGTCGATGACGGCGAAACAGCCTGATCGAGCGCTGGGGCGTGATTGACTCCGGCTCGCCTTGCGGAGCCTCTTATGTACACACGACAGGTTCTTAAACAATCGGCGTAGAACGTTCGGCGCGTAGTACATTCTTAACTCGATGAGACGACGAGGTACTCGAACTTACGAAAATGTCAAGTTGAAAGAATAAGTAAAGAGGGAGTCCACTCCCCGGAACCGAACCCGGAGCCTCTGCGTGATAGCCAAGCGCGGTAACCAGTCGGCCAAGCGCGCGCTCAGCAACCCGCGAGGCAATATCATTAACACGGACCTGTACGGAATACATTTTTTAGCAAAAGAGTTGTTTATAGATGTTCCACTAACCTACATGTTACGTAAATATAGTATTTTCCTAGTTTATTTATACAAGCATCCAGAAAAGGTTTACATGTAGGCAACCGGACGCGCACGCAGCGCCCATGCACGCGCTTTGCGTGATCGCAGCGTGCAACTCCGTGGCCTGCATCCGGCATGGACGTACGTGATGATTTGGTGACGAGCGCCTGGAATTCACCCCCCTCCTCAGGAATAATTATGGAACTGGAAAGAGGGGGGAGGGGGGGAGGCGCTGTTTAGCGCTCCCAGAGCCGTATACTATACAGAGAGTTTGGCCATTCATTGGGAAGTGTAGGAGTGAAATGAGGAGACGCAATCGGCCGAAAGTGGGCTAGGCGTGTTGCAGGGCGTCTTCACAAACTCGAATGTGGCCAACCAGAAGCCGGAAATAATACCATGGCGGTGGTCGCGAGGAACGAAATTTATACGTGCGTCGGAGTAACTCCCGGTGACTGAAAATATGGTGCACGTGATGTTTCAATCACGGTCATCCAAAATCATGGTGGAAGAGCGCGACTAGCGGAACAATCGACATAACCCGTACGCCATGCGCCGAGGGCCGGGAATCTGCCGTCCGAGTGGTCACACTCTGTCCGAGCAGAGCAGAGTTCTAGCGGCCACATTCGCTTCTCACATCCTTAAGCTTGATCATTATCAAAACATCACGTGCACCCTATTTTCAACCATGAAGGGTTACTGCATTTAACTCTTACGCGATCATTAAAACCGTGTACCTATAATAAAGTTGGTTTCTCGCTACCACCGCTAGGGGATTATTTTGGCTTCTGGTAGGCAGAGAGTGCATGTCAAGCCCTCTTTCTGCGTCTGGTGATCGCCCTGGCTCTGCCCGCTCTTCTCATTGACCAAGCTCTCTCTACTAACGGCTCTGAGCGTCCCCCCCCCCTTATAATGATACTTGGGAGAAGGGGGCTCTGGTCGGGTATGCAGGGTGTATCTCAAAACGTCCCATTCGCGTTTGAACCTTGCGCATTTCGTCCCATTCTCATTTGGTGCTTGTCGTTTGAACCTTCTCATAAAATCCGAACAGGTTTTTCTCAACTGGACCCATTCTCGTTTTGCCCATTATCTGAAAACGTCCCATTCGCATTTGGACATTGCGCATTTCGTCCTATTCTCATTTGGTCCGCCTCGTTTGAAATTTCTCATATGATCCGAATCAGGTTTTTCTCAACTGGGCCCATTCTCAATTTGCCCGTTATCTGAAAACGTCCCATTCGCATTTGGACATTGTGCATTTAATCCTGTTCTCATTTGGACCGCCTCGTTTGAAATTTCTCATATGATCCGAATCTGGTTTTTCTCAACCGGGCCCATTCTCATTTTGCCCGTTATCTGAAAACGTCCCATTCGCATTTGGACATTGTGCATTTAATCCTGTTCTCATTTGGACCGCCTCGTTTGAAATTTCTCATATGATCCGAATCAGGTTTTTCTCAACTGGGCCCATTCTCATTTTGCCCGTTATCTGAAAACGTCCCATTCGCATTTGGACATTGTGCATTTCGTCCTGTTCTCATTTGGACCGCCTCGTTTGAAATTTCTCATATGATCCGAATCAGGTTTTTCTCAACTGGGCCCATTCTCATTTTGCCCGTTATCTGAAAACGTCCCATTCGCATTTGGACATTGTGCATTTCGTCCTGTTCTCATTTGGACCGCCTCGTTTGAAATTTCTCATATGATCCGAATCAGGTTTTTCTCAACTGGGCCCATTCTCATTTTGCCCGTTATCTGAAAACGTCCCATTCGCATTTGGACATTGTGCATTTCGTCCTGTTCTCATTTGGACCGCCTCGTTTGAAATTTCTCATATGATCCGAATCAGGTTTTTCTCAACTGGGCCCATTCTCATTTTGCCCGTTATCTGAAAACGTCCCATTCGCATTTGGACATTGTGCATTTCGTCCTGTTCTCATTTGGACCGCCTCGTTTGAAATTTCTCATATGATCCGAATCAGGTTTTTCTCAACTGGGCCCATTCTCATTTTGCCCGTTATCTGAAAACGTCCCATTCGCATTTGGACATTGTGCATTTCGTCCTGTTCTCATTTGGACCGCCTCGTTTGAAATTTCTCATATGATCCGAATCAGGTTTTTCTCAACTGGGCCCATTCTCATTTTGCCCGTTATCTGAAAACGTCCCATTCGCATTTGGACATTGTGCATTTCGTCCTGTTCTCATTTGGACCGCCTCGTTTGAAATTTCTCATATGATCCGAATCAGGTTTTTCTCAACTGGGCCCATTCTCATTTTGCCCGTTATCTGAAAACGTCCCATTCGCATTTGGACATTGTGCATTTCGTCCTGTTCTCATTTGGACCGCCTCGTTTGAAATTTCTCATATGATCCGAATCAGGTTTTTCTCAACTGGGCCCATTCTCATTTTGCCCGTTATCTGAAAACGTCCCATTCGCATTTGGACATTGTGCATTTCGTCCTGTTCTCATTTGGACCGCCTCGTTTGAAATTTCTCATATGATCCGAATCAGGTTTTTCTCAACTGGGCCCATTCTCATTTTGCCCGTTATCTGAAAACGTCCCATTCGCATTTGGACATTGTGCATTTCGTCCTGTTCTCATTTGGACCGCCTCGTTTGAAATTTCTCATATGATCCGAATCAGGTTTTTCTCAACTGGGCCCATTCTCATTTTGCCCGTTATCTGAAAACGTCCCATTCGCATTTGGACATTGTGCATTTCGTCCTGTTCTCATTTGGACCGCCTCGTTTGAAATTTCTCATATGATCCGAATCAGGTTTTTCTCAACTGGGCCCATTCTCATTTTGCCCGTTATCTGAAAACGTCCCATTCGCATTTGGACATTGTGCATTTCGTCCTGTTCTCATTTGGACCGCCTCGTTTGAAATTTCTCATATGATCCGAATCAGGTTTTTCTCAACTGGGCCCATTCTCATTTTGCCCGTTATCTGAAAACGTCCCATTCGCATTTGGACATTGTGCATTTCGTCCTGTTCTCATTTGGACCGCCTCGTTTGAAATTTCTCATATGATCCGAATCAGGTTTTTCTCAACTGGGCCCATTCTCATTTTGCCCGTTATCTGAAAACGTCCCATTCGCATTTGGACATTGTGCATTTCGTCCTGTTCTCATTTGGACCGCCTCGTTTGAAATTTCTCATATGATCCGAATCAGGTTTTTCTCAACTGGGCCCATTCTCATTTTGCCCGTTATCTGAAAACGTCCCATTCGCATTTGGACATTGTGCATTTCGTCCTGTTCTCATTTGGACCGCCTCGTTTGAAATTTCTCATATGATCCGAATCAGGTTTTTCTCAACTGGGCCCATTCTCATTTTGCCCGTTATCTGAAAACGTCCCATTCGCATTTGGACATTGGCCTTT